>CP092872.1:88802346-89036671 GCA_030710605.1 Cordylochernes scorpioides | reverse complement strand
ATCTATCGACAAATTTTAGAATTATTTTTTTTTAAATAGATTATCAAAGAAAATCTAATTCAAAATAATTGTTAAAATTGAATTAAAATTTGGAACTATTATAGACGCCTATGATTCTTTTTTTAAAAATAAACAATTTCTACAATTTTTATTATTAAAAAAAAAAAAAAGAATCAAACACGTCTATAATAGTTTAGAATTTTGATAACAGATGGCGCGCTAATGCATCATAATAAAATTGAATTAGTAATATTTAAAAAATTAAAGCAAACTTTTTTCAATTATATTTATTAATATTAGTTTTTTTGAATGGTTCAATATATAAAAAACGATAATTACAATATAAGTTGTTGTGTTGTTTATCTTTTATAAACTACAACTTATATATTTATTATTTAATTATAATTATTTATTTATCACACACATTTAAATTTAGTAAAGATTAATTATATATTTACAAAACACAGTCAGTCTATTGTTCTTAATTCCTCTTTCTTATATTCACATCACTTATATATTTCACACTATTCTACATATTCCTCCCTTGTTTAGTTAGTATCTAATCATGTCCTTAAATCTAGAAGGAACATGTATTTGTCTTCCACTTCTAGTGATGACAGTCTTGTTTTCATTCTCATTAGGTGATTCATTTGGGTATAAACAGTCCATATCAGATATAGCAATCTGCTCTTCTGGTACAATATCTTCATTTGTCAATACTCTAAATTCTTCTTTGGCTGTTTCAAACATTCTTGATATCTCAATTGTTCTTTGAAGATTCAAATTATCTTGTTGCAACAACTTTTCTTTTAATTGCCTATTATAGCATTTTTCTATTATCTGATCTCTGATCATGTCTTCTTCTAAATTTCCAAATTCACAGGATTTGATTAATTCTCTTAGGGCAATGACATATGAATCAATATTTTCATCTGTATTTTGTTTTCTTTGCCTAAATTTAAATCGTTCTGATACAATATTTTTTTGTGGTGTGAAATATTTAGTTAAAGCTTCTTTTGCTTTTTCATACGTATCTTTTTCTTCTGGCAAATTAAAGAAAATTCTTTGGACTTGTGGTCCAAGGCAATGCAAAAGTGTTGCCCTTTTAACGTCATCTTTCTTTGTTGAAACACCGCTTGCTAATTCATAAATTAAATATGAATTCATCCAATGTTTGTACTCGGAATACAAATCTGTAGCATTAAGGTTCAACGGTAATGGAGGCGTCAAATTATTTGCCATCTTCTGTTACGCTTATTTAATTATTATTATTATTTTTTTTTAATCCTCGTCGCCAAATATGTTGTGTTGTTTATCTTTTATAAACTACAACTTATATATTTATTATTTAATTATAATTATTTATTTATCACACACATTTAAATTTAGTAAAGATTAATTATATATTTACAAAACACAGTCAGTCTATTGTTCTTAATTCCTCTTTCTTATATTCACATCACTTATATATTTCGCACTATTCTACATAAGTCTTCTGGTTTTATATATAATGAAAATTCTCCCAAAAAATAATATAAACAATTGACAATAAAAATAATTTTATTGACATCTTGTCAATACATGCAAAGTGCACAGTCTGTACTATTTAAAAAAAAAAGATAATATGGATTATATTAACTATGTACAATGAATATGGCGCCTCTACCACCGCTGCAGAGTTTGGTGGAGAATCGCCAGTGGGTCTCCAGCGACACCACGTATTTCGCGATCTACGAAGATTGTTACAGGTTGAAGACAGTAGAGGAGGAAATATATACGTAGCATGACATTGTGAATATTATAGAATGTATAGAAAATATATATTATATATAGATGGAAAATTTGCCGGGAGGAAATTCATCCATAAAAGCAAAGGGCGCCTCTCCTGTTAAAATAAACGTCAAAACCCGACGCCATCTATATTCTAGCCATAGATTTGGCCCAGCCACATTGCCAGCAAAACACCTCTTTGGTAGATTGTGAAGATTCCATTAGATCCCGTGTGGATCTCATGGAATAAAGTCCGCCCTAGACTGACGAGGGCCATTAGCCCGAAACCATGGTCTCTAGGTGGACGCTTCTCAGTTTGTCAAAGCTGGTGTTGTGGCTTTGTCACCGACCCGAGGCCGCTAGTTGCGGCGACGGTCAATAGATGGCGTCGGGTTTTGACGTTAATTTGACGGGAGAGGCGACCATGGGGGCTATGTTTACGTTTCAAGCTTTCGAGTATTAACGACCCTTCTACAGGAAAAATAACTAACGAATGAATCTAGATGGATCAACTGGTTATAAACATACATATATAATATTTATATACCTGTTTTCAAAACTAGAATATATGAAATAAAAAAAAAAATAATAATAAAAGGTCAGGTGTTGGTATTGAAAGGAAGTGAAAAATGCAAAGTATTACACTGATAGACAAAACTTAAGGAAGCTGTACCTTATAGCATGTATATGTCGGGATTCGGAAAGTAACTCTGAGAGATATTTGATGCACAGTGATATATATCACTGTGCATCAAATATCTCTCAGAGTTACTTTCCGAATCCCGACATATACACGCTATAAGGTACAGCTTCCTTAAGTTTTGTCTATCAGTGTTATTTATAAAAAGGATAAATATGATAAAAACAAGGAATAAGGGAGGAAAAAGATGGGGGAATTTTCTTCTTCAATGTTTAAAAAAAAACTCATAAATACTGTCATTTTTTATTTATTTGTTTATCTTTCTTTTCAAAATCCACAACAACTTGGAATGAAAATTTATTTTCACCAAAAAATTTGAATAATATTAAACAAATTTGTAAAATATTTGTGAATTACTCAATTTAGATATCATTTATCTTAAAAATTAATACAATTTCTACTGCCCTTACTGCAATGATAAAATAATGGGAGGGCCTGGCTCATCAGTGGTGAACCCTCCAGCGGCTTCTCCAGTTTAATCTACCATACCGCTGTAATATTGCATTTTGCAGTTTTCCTTTTATACTGATACTGAAGCTAGGCTCTTGGAGTGTTCACCACTGATGAGTCAGGCCCTCCCATTATTTTATCATTGCGTAAGGATAGTAGAAATTTAATTTATTTTAAAATGAAACATACGTTTCAAAAAAAGTCCGAATTTTTCATAACAGATGGCGCGCTAATGCATCATATATATATATGTAGTAATGTGTTATCCTGTAGGATGACTATAGTGTGGCATGTTGGTTGCAGTCGTGGTGGCCACAATGTTTAGAGTGGGTTCAGGCGTGGAATTGGGATTACACAAAAGGACGAGACATGTTGGATGTCACCTCAGAGATGGCGAGAGAGCAAGTGAAGCCGACACCGGTCAGGGGAGAACTGTAGAGAGGGGTCTGTCAATCGTGTCTCAAAGCGGACTGATCTGTTTGAGTAAGAAAGGGGCACACCTGGGAACCCGACTTGTTTTTTGAACCTTTTTCCTCTACAGGCGCCGATTTTGTCACTCACTCGAAATTTTATTTCTGTCAAATTTCAAATTACACACTAAAACTATATAACAAATGGGATATAGGTATATATTGGAATATATTAAAATATATATATATCATTTCTCCTTTAGTTTCCTGTATTCGTATTACAGTCTGTTGAGAAAGACGTTAGTGTCCGAAAGCTTACCAAGCTTATTTTGCTTTAATAAAGAATCTTGTCGCCCTTTGATTTTATTCCTTAGAAAACTGGCATATGGTCCCTGAGATTGACTGACTCTACAACATTGATGATATTTGCTGATTTTTCATCAAAGGTATTGGTCAACCTAGCTGTCTGATTCTAAGTTAGTACTGCTTTATATATACAATATTAATGGACATGCTTGAAAAAATACTTCCATCAACAAGGAAAGATATCTACGACCCGGGTTCGATTCCCGCATTGGGCACTTTTTTATGTTTAAAAAAAAAAATGCTCTAATGGCCCCCGATTCTTGCAAAAGTCCAACCCCACCAGCGAGTGCAAGTAACCAAACGGGGCTCTGGCACATTTGTAAGTGCAAAGTCGAACTGATTTTCACATGTGTAGACATGTGGTACACTTACAGTAAAAGCAGTCGCCTACTTCTACCCACCATGATTATCATGGCCTGTACCACGTGTACTAGGGATAAGCAAAAAAAAAAAGGAAAGATATTGTAAATCATTAGAAAAAATAAAAAGAGCAATTTCAACAAAAAGGCCGGGCCTAAAAGACTGTCAAATCAAATTTTATCAGGACAATGCAAGACCTCACACTGCGCAACAGACATTAGCTCAAATATCCAGATATGGGTGGACTTTGATGCCTCTCACCCAGCTTACAGTCCTGACCTGGCTCCTTACAACTTCTACCTGTTTGGTAAATTAAAGAATTATCTACGCGGTAGAACATTTGAAAATGATGAAATGTTACTTCATGAGGTTTAGAGGGTGGTTCAGAAAGCAAGATGTAACATTTTACCAAAGTTGTGAGTTGGAAAGAACGCTGGACCAAATATGTACAGAGGAGATATATTGAATGATATATAGCTAATAGTTTGGTATATACAAAGTTTATGGTTTGTCAAATATTATTGATGATTGTGTATTACTTATTGACCCAACCTTGTAGCTACCAGACACCTCACGCCATCTATGAACGATAAATTAAACTAAAAATTCACAACACGCTAATATAGTTTAAAATAATGTTTTAAAAAATGCAAATAAATCAAATAAAAATCATTTTAATAATTCGTGTTTTTATTAGTAAAAATTAAATATATAGAACACTTTATACGTGTATTTTTCATTTTTAAATTGTATAAAGGTTTTATAATAAGAGCGAAACTATGCATGTTTATTATATTTTTAGTTTAGCATTTATATATATTTTGAAAATAGAGCAATCCATATTTAAATCATTATATAATAAAAAGGCATATATTGGATTGAATAAAATATTTATTTTCCAATATTGACAAAAATGTAATGCCTTGATAAAGGTTGGCGTTCAGCCAATCGAAATATTGGCAAATAAATTTTTTCTACAATCCAATATATGCCTTTTTACTATCTAATGATTTAAATATATAAAAAAAATTACAATACGCTCTAAAAATTATGAAATATATAATAAAAAACATTATATAAAATAAAAATATAAAAGCTTTTATAAATATAATTTTATAAGTAGTCCACATATATTAATTTATAGCTTTAATAAACCAGTTAAAAAACTACTTTTCTAGATTTGAGAAAAAGGGGCATTTCCTGATTGTGCAACTAAAAGTTGCTGATGGCTTGCGCCATCTATCGGAATAAATATTCCTGCTTTTTAAATCCTTTCATTTTATATGTATAGATGGCGTGTTATTGCTTTGTGTTAATTATGCCTAACTAGCCTTGTCTTTATTGTTTGTGTTGTGGGTCGGTGATGCAAAAAGAACAGCCAAAAGAAATGATTTATGAATATAGGATTATTATTTAATATAAGGATATATGAGGATATATATGATGACACAGCAGTAAAAACAAAGGCAGGCTTAAGACTATATACAAGATGACGCACATCAGAAGGGGAGGGGCGTTCCCATTGGTTAGTCATCTCCATGCAGCGCCGCCAAGCGGCCGGTCCACGCTTCTTTCATCAGTTTGCGGAAGAGATTCTTTTAAAAAATATATAAATAAAATTGATTTATAGAGTCGTTATCCTGTAATGAATTAAAATAATAAGATGGAGAGTATGACTCATCAGTGGTGAACCTTCCCAGCGGTTTCGCTATTTAAAAATCTCCAGACCGTTTTACTATTGTATTGGACTGAATTTCTAATATACCCACTGCATTCGCTAGTGAATACAGTAAATTGATGTTCAAAGAGAACTATAGACATATGTGTTTCTCCCTCGCTTTACAGCGATAGATATGCGCCAAGTTGATGATGATATTTTAAATGATAACCATGATATTTAAGGATATTGGAGAGTCATCTCTAAATTTTCAGAAATTATCCAATTATCATCAAAAGACTGAAATTACAGATGACAAGTTGTTTTTCCCTGAGCGGCTGCTTGTTGCACGTCTAAATACCTGGAGCAAGCCACTTCCCTCTTTCTCCCAAGCCTCATCATCAGCTGACGTCCTTCCTTCCACCGCCATAGCCGTCGCTGACCCTGCTTCCAGAGACACTAATGATCCGGCGAAGGAAGATTCCAACCCATTATCTCACACCCAGGATCTTCCTCTATCCCAAGAGAGGCGGACTTTGGCCCAGAAACAAATGAATGCTCTCATGAAGAACGAAAACACATCTGCGGTCTTCACCAGCGTTCAGCAGTTGGGGCTCAAGAGAGAACAACTCCTCCAAGCTTTCATCAACAATGGTTGATGGACAAGCTACTGGCTCAATCTAACGTCGAGCAGAGACAAGCCATCGACATCTTGGCCACGAGGTAAATGGCTCTGACAGGGGACACCAGCGACACCCTGTACAAGAAGATTTCACGCCAGAATCTCTACTCGACATCCTAAATTAATTTCGTATTGTGACCCTGAACGTGCGCGGGATCGACGATTTTCAGAGAATTCAGCTATTCTGTTTTCCCAAGGAGAATGATATTGACATATGTTTCCTACAGGCCAACATCATGTCCCTTCCCTGGACAACGTACGATACCTCTGTCACGGCTACAGCGCTGTCGTTGTGCCTGCAACGACTACCGTGGGATCAGGCCTCGTATGCTCCTTCGCCCCTTGGGTCGTTGTTCACCGGCAGCATATCCTATGGCCTGGCAAGGTTGCTGTAATCGACCTCACCGTCCGGGGAGTCTCCATGACGTGTCAACGCCCACGTTTCTCATGCTCCTGAAGAGCGCCGCCGCCAGCTCCAGATCATCGCAGCTTTGGCGTGTGAAGAATGTGCGTGGATCCTCCGTGACCTGAACATCTCCGAGGAGTCGCATAAGGACCTGGCATCAGGTTCGGCAGAAGCCCTCGCGGAGCTCCTAGACCAAGCCGACCTCGTCGACGTCGCCACCTTCTTCGATGCCCCACTTTCTGAAGCCGGGTCGATGCGTGTCGTCTAGACAGAATCCTACTTCCATCAGGCTTCTGTGACCGCGTCACCCAATATCGAAACTACGACTACGCATACTCGGACCACCGTGCTCTCCTGATCCAAGTGGGAGAACCTCGAAATATATCAAGATTTCCCTACATCGGCAAGTTTCTACGTTCAGACCTGTTCGTTGATCGATTGAAAACGTTCATCGATGAAATATTAGTCATCTAGCAAATTTCCCCGCCCTGATTCTGTGGAACCATTGTATCAAGGCAAATCTGGTCGCGGAGAAACGATACCTCAGGCCTGCCATCGAGATAGAAAACCACTTCCTAAGGCGGAGGCTGGAGGACGAACTGACCTTCCTTGTCGGACCTCGGGCGTTCCCTTCGAGCCAGACGTCGCTCTCCCTCCACCTTCACCGACGACGACGGCAACGCCATCTCCGAGGGCTAGCTTAAGCGTTTCCTTCTGGAGCGCTTGAGCAATCGCTTCGCCCAGGCTCAAGTTCGACAGAAACCATCTCCAACTTCCTAGCTGAAGTAACTCCCTTGTAGTTCGAGACGAGTGGGACCAGGTCTTTCTTGTCGACATCTCCCGCGACCAGATAGCGACAGCTATCTACCACCGGCCGTGCTTCAGAATGGGATGGATTACCCTGCGAGTTTGTCAAAGCCTTTGAATATTAATTCGCCGAAGTTATTTGACAAGTCTTTGAGGCTTGTCGACTCCACGGTTCCTTGCCTCCATCTTCAAGGGCGCAGCAAAATGTCATCCTACAACAGGCTTTTCGACTAATCAGCCTCCCATCGACCGACTACAGGCTCCTCAGCGGCGTGCTCATGGGCTGTCTGCGCCGCCATCTGTCGATCTCGTGCCCGAGTGGTCGCCTATGCGGATGACATCGCACTCTTCACCAGGGACGACGCTCAGTTCGAGCTCGTGTCCTTGATCTTCGGAGAGTTCCGCATGGCCTCCGAGGTGTCTGTCAACTCCGGTAGGAGCTTCGGGCTCTAGTGTGGTTGCTGGAAGCACAGGACGGATTCTCATCTGGGAATTTCCCGCACGTCCGAGTCGCTGTCTGTCCTGTGCTGCACGATCTCAGTCTGGAATACCGTAGTCTCCCACATCATAGGGCTGATGGAACGAGTCATCTCAAGGTGGTCTCCTTCCACTCGCAGCCTGGTGGGTCGTACCCGCGCGGTCAACAGCCTGGTCCTGGATTCCATCCTGCACCACCTCCACGGCTACGTTCTACCTGAAACCACCATCGCCCGGTTGCAGGAGCTCTGCAGGAACGAGGCAAGTGTTTTAGCGTCTCCGAGGAATCCTAGCTCTCCCAGTCTCCGAGGGTGATTTCGGCCTGCTTAACATCGCGGTTCAGCTTCGGCACGTCTGCCTGAAGGGGGTCCAGGCCTCACTGCGCGCCGCCTCCAACGGTTAATCTTGGTTGGTCCGGAGCCGGTCGTGGCTGACACCGCCGACTCCTGAAAGAAGAAATATTCTTCTAAGCCTCTGGGAGGCAGCATCAAGCATCCTTGGGTTGAACCACAGGGTTCTGCATACCGACATCCTGAGGTCCCTGCGCCTTCGAGGCCACAACAAGTTTCTGAGGCCGCCAGACCTGCTGGCTCCTGAGTGCTGGCTACGGGCGACGGTCGGACTTCTGCCTTAGCGTGCTCAACGCGGGCTGCACTCCTGGACGTGCAACACCTGGTCTGACAGCGTCGCTCGCAGTAAAACGACAGCTCCAGCTATTATTCGGAGAAGGAGGCGGAGATCATTGTCCTGCGAGAATTGGCGATGCTCATTACCCGCCTCACCAGCCAGAGGGCGTGGTGGACACTGGAGTCGGGTCGCTGGCTCACAGATATTGGAGTTGCCGAGCCGTGCGACCCCTGCTCCGAGAGATGTTCGCTTCTTGTGACATGCCCTTGGATCTGCAGGCCTGGCTCTTCAGCGTCGGCCTCCATCCCGAGGCAATGAAGCTGACAAGTGTAGCGAAGGCTACCATCTACAAGTACCATCTTGGTCTTGCGGAGAGTAACACCAGCCATCACATCGACCTGCCCACTCTGTGGGAAAGAACTTTCGCAGTCCTTCGGTGGCGGAGTCTTTCTCACAGAGGGCACCACCAATGAAGACATTGGTGTCTATGTATGTTTATTAATTATATTGAATATTATCAGAATGGTCGAATACAGTATTAGAGATCTAAACAGCAGTCTGGTGGATTGAATTAGCGAAATATCTAGTAGAATTCACCAATGATGAGCCAAGCCCTACCAATAATATTTCATCGAGGTAAGGACAGTAGCAATTTGCTCTTTAAAAAAAAAAAGATAACACATTCCTGCTTAATGCTTTTATTTCTTATATTCCTGCTCAGAAGTCCTCCTCTACGTGGCGGGTGGGAGAAGCAACACAAGTAAGGGACTGTCCTGTAGTACGGTGTCGTGAGCCGCTACGGTAACCGTGAACAGGGAACTCTGAAATGTGGCTGACTAACGGGGTAATGGTACCCTCCCTTTCCATGGAGCAACATTGGACAAGACACCAACACCCACCATTTCTTATATTACGTGTTATTTTCTTATGATTGACTAATGTCTAACTACAGAAGTAGTCTTAGTCTTTACAACATGGACAATACAATCTCCCATGAGGGATCATTAAAAAATGAGACATCTTCTGATCACCTATTGGAAGTAGGCTTAGATCAGATCAATTTTGAATTTATTTTACAAAGGTGGTCGCTCATGGGAACTGGTTTCATGACAAATAGGTCTTTGATGAAAGTTAGTATCTTATCATATTGGTTGTTCATGGTAGATATTTGATAATCAAATGGGTCGTCCAAGGAAGGCGATTACTCGTTATATGGTTGTTTATGGGAGGTGGTTGCTCATCAATTAGGTCGCTAATGGGAGGTGGTTTCTGAAAAAATTGGCCTCTAATGGGAGGTAGCTGAGCATTAGATGGGCCTCTAATGGGAGGTAGTTGAGCATTAGATGGGTCACTAATGGGAGGTAGTTGAGCATTAGATGGGTCTCTAATTGGAGATGTTTGCGCATTTTATGGGTCGCTAATGAGAAGGGATTGCGCATTAGATGGGTCGCTAATGAGAAGTGATTGCGAATTTTATGGGTCGCTTACGGGAGGTTTTACTGTTATTTTCTAATAAAAAACTGTGTCACATCATTAATAAATTTTAAGTCAATGATACATAAAAACAAAATATATCATTTTTAGCTCACAGTCGTTCATGAAAAAAAAAAAACTTTCTCTATTCATTTTTTGACCCGTTTTTGCCTGAACATTGCGCAGACAAACGACGTCTTTGGGAAAAACGACACCCAGATCGCCCGTGACAACTTTGAATGTAATTAGCTGGCACCCCTGCAAGTTGTCAGCAGAAGACAAGGCCACTCTGTGGCTCAGTCCATCCATCTTGTTTCAATCGTGCGGCGCCGTCTGGCGGCTAATTGATTAATTACTTCTTCCAAGGTGCTACTACGGGCTGATAGTGATCTAATGTCAGCACCTCCTTCTCCGATAACATACTTCTAATTAATGAGATGAGTTTCTTCATTCAACTTTTGACGTTAGATCATCTTCTTGTCAGTTGGAGGGATTTCTTAAATAACTCTCTTCTATGCAACTTAAAATAAGATGGTTTGTTGAGCCAAACGTATCTGTTATTGGTGAAAATATGGGTTTCAAACACCTCCTTCTCCGATAACATACTTCTAATTAATGAGATGAGTTTCTTCATTCAACTTTTGACGTTAGATCATCTTCTTGTCAGTTGGAGGGATTTCTTAAATAACTCTCTTCTATGCAACTTAAAATAAGATGGTTTGTTGAGCCAAACGTATCTGTTATTGGTGAAAATATGGGTTTCAAACACCTCCTTCTCCGATAACATACTCCTAATTAATGAGATGGTTTCTTCATTCAACTTTTGACGTTAGATCATCTTCTTGTCAGTTGGAGGGATTTCTTAAATAACTCTCTTCTATGCAACTTAAAATAAGATGGTTTGTTGAGCCAAACGTATCTGTTATTGGTGAAAATATGGGTTTCAAACACCTCCTTCTCCGATAACATACTCCTAATTAATGAGATGGTTTCTTCATTCAACTTTTGACGTTAGATCATCTTCTTGTCAGTTGGAGGGATTTCTTAAATAACTCTCTTCTATGCAAATTAAAATAAGATGGTTTGTTGAGCCAAACGTATCTGTTATTGGTGAAAATATGGGTTTCAAACACCTCCTTCTCCGATAACATACTCCTAATTAATGAGATGGTTTCTTCATTCAACTTTTGACGTTAGATCATCTTCTTGTCAGTTGGAGGGATTTCTTAAATAACTCTCTTCTATGCAAATTAAAATAAGATGGTTTGTTGAGCCAAACGTATCTGTTATTGGTGAAAATATGGGTTTCAAACACCTCCTTCTCCGATAACATACTCCTAATTAATGAGATGGTTTCTTCATTCAACTTTTGACGTTAGATCATCTTCTTGTCAGTTGGAGGGATTTCTTAAATAACTCTCTTCTATGCAAATTAAAATAAGATGGTTTGTTGAGCCAAACGTATCTGTTATTGGTGAAAATATGGGTTTCAAACACCTCCTTCTCCGATAACATACTCCTAATTTAATGAGATGGGTTTCTTCATTCAACTTTTGACGTTAGACCATCTTCTTGTCAGTCGGAGAGATTTCTTAAATAACTCTCTTCTATGCAACTTAAAATAAGATGGTTTGTTGAGCCAAACGTATCTGTTATTGGTGAAAATATGGGTTTCAAACACCTCCTTCTCCGATAACATACTCCTAATTAATGAGATGAGTTTCTTCATTCAACTTTTGACGTTAGATCATCTTCTTGTCAGCCATGGGGATTTCGTTAAATAACTCCCTTCTATGCAAATTAAAATAAGATGGTTTGTTGAGCCAAACGTATCTGTTATTGGTGGAAATATAACGATGGATTTCTTCATTCAACTTGACCTTATAGATCATATTCTTTTCAGCCATGGGGATTTCGTTAAATAACTCTATTCTATGCAAATTCTTCTTCTTCTTTCTTATCTCCACTCAATCATATTAGGGTATCAAGCTTATAAAACTTGAGACTTTTGGTGTCTGGTTGATGGTGTCTGCCGGGGATGAGTAGAGCTCATCAATGGATGAGTCAATACAGTCAATAATGTGTTTTGGGGTTGCAGGTTGAGAATGGCAAATTAAAATAAGACAATTGATTTGTTGAGCGAAACGTATCTGTTATTGGTGGAAATATGGCGATGGATTTCTTCCTTCAACTTTTGACGTTAGACCATCTTCTTGTCAGTCGGAGAGATTTCTTAAATAACTCTCTTCTATGCAACTTAAAATAAGATGGTTTGTTGAGCCAAACGTATCTGTTATTGGTGAAAATATGGGTTTCAAACACCTCCTTCTCCGATAACATACTCCTAATTAATGAGATGAGTTTCTTCATTCAACTTTTGACGTTAGATCATCTTCTTGTCAGTCGGAGAGATTTCTTAAATAACTCTCTTCTATGCAACTTAAAATAAGATGGTTTGTTGAGCCAAACGTATCTGTTATTGGTGAAAATATGGGTTTCAAACACCTCCTTCTCCAATAACATACTCCTAATTAATGAGATGGTTTCTTCATTCAACTTTTGACGTTAGATCATCTTCTTGTCAGTCGGAGAGATTTCTTAAATAACTCTCTTCTATGCAACTTAAAATAAGATGGTTTGTTGAGCCAAACGTATCTGTTATTGGTGAAAATATGGGTTTCAAACACCTCCTTCTCCGATAACATACTCCTAATTAATGAGATGGTTTCTTCATTCAACTTTTGACGTTAGATCATCTTCTTGTCAGTCGGAGAGATTTCTTAAATAACTCTCTTCTATGCAACTTAAAATAAGATGGTTTGTTGAGCCAAACGTATCTGTTATTGGTGAAAATATGGGTTTCAAACACCTCCTTCTCCGATAACATACTCCTAATTAATGAGATGGGTTTCTTCATTCAACTTTTGACGTTAGATCATCTTCTTGTCAGCCATGGGGATTTCTTAAATAACTCTCTTCTATGCAAATTAAAATAAGATGGTTTGTTGAGCCAAACGTATCTGTTATTGGTGAAAATATGGGTTTCAAACACCTCCTTCTCCGATAACATACTCCTAATTAATGAGATGAGTTTCTTCATTCAACTTTTGACGTTAGACCATCTTCTGGTCAGTTGGAGGGATTTCTTAAATAACTCTCTTCTATGCAAATTAAAATAAGATGGTTTGTTGAGCCAAACGTATCTGTTATTGGTGAAAATATGGGTTTCAAACACCTCCTTCTCCAATAACATACTCCTAATTAATGAGATGAGTTTCTTCATTCAACTTTTGACGTTAGATCATCTTCTTGTCAGCCATGGGGATTTCGTTAAATAACTCCCTTCTATGCAAATTAAAATAAGATGGTTTGTTGAGCCAAACGTATCTGTTATTGGTGAAAATATGGGTTTCAAACACCTCCTTCTCCGATAACATACTCCTAATTAATGAGATGGTTTCTTCATTCAACTTTTGACGTTAGATCATCTTCTTGTCAGTTGGAGGGATTTCTTAAATAACTCTCTTCTATGCAAATTAAAATAAGATTGTTTGTTGAGCCAAACGTATCTGTTATTGGTGAAAATATAACGATGGATTTCTTCATTCAACTTGACCTTATAGATCATCTTCTTGTCAGTCGGAGAGATTTCTTAAATATCTCTCTTCTATGCAAATTCTTCTTCTTCTTTCTTATCTCCACTCAATCATATTAGGGTATCAAGCTTGTAAAGCTTGAGACTTTTGGTGTCTGGTTGGTGATGTCTGCCAGGGAAGAGTAGAGCTCATCAATGGATGAGTCAATACAGTTAATAATGTGTTTTTTGGGTTTCAGGTTGAGAATGGCAAATTAAAATAACACAATTGATTTGTTGAGCTAAACGTATCTGTTATTGGTGAAAATATGGGTTTCAAACACCTCCTTCTCCGATAACATACTCCTAATTAATGAGATGGTTTCTTCATTCAACTTTTGACGTTAGACCATCTTCTGGTCACAGTTGGAGGGATTTCTTAAATAACTTTCTTCTATGCAAATTCTTCTTCTTCTTTCTTATCTCCACTCAATCATATTAGGGTATCAAGCTTGTAAAGCTTGAGACTCTTGGTGTCTGGTTGATTGTGTCTGCCGGGGATGAGTAGAGTTCATCAATGGATGAGTCAATACAGTCAATAATGTTTTTTGGGGTTTCAGGTTGAGAATGGCAAATTAAAATAAGACAATTGATTTGTTGAGACAAACGTATATGTTATTGGTGAAATTATGACGACGTATTTCTTCATTCAAATTGACGTTAGACCATCTTCTTGTCAGTTGGAGGGATTTCTTAAATAACTCTCTTCTATGCAAATTAAAATAAGATGGTTTGTTGAGCCAAACGTATCTGTTATTGGTGAAAATATGGGTTTCAAACACCTCCTTCTCCGATAACATATTCCCATTTAATGAGATGGGTTTCTTCATTCAACTTTTGACGTTAGAGCTACATATTGTCAGTCGGAGAGATTTCTTAAATAACTCTCTTCTATGCAACTTAAAATAAGACTGTTGAGCCAAACGTATCTGTTATTGTTGAAAATATGGCGATGGGTTTCTTGACGTTAGAGCTACATATTGTCAGTCGGAGAGATTTCTTAAATAACTCTCTTCTATGCAACTTAAAATAAGACTGTTGAGCCAAACGTATCTGTTATTGTTGAAAATATGGCGATGGGTTTCTTGACGTTAGAGCTACATATTGTCAGTCGGAGAGATTTCTTAAATAACTCTCTTCTATGCAACTTAAAATAAGACTGTTGAGCCAAACGTATCTGTTATTGTTGAAAATATGGCGATGGGTTTCTTGACGTTAGAGCTACATATTGTCAGTCGGAGAGATTTCTTAAATAACTCTCTTCTATGCAAATTATTATTCTTCTTTTTTATCTCCACTCAATAACATTAGGGTATCAAGCTTGTAAAGCTTGAGACTTTTGGTGTCTGGTTAATGGTGTCTGCCGGAAAGAGTAGAGCTCATCAATGGATGAGTCAATACAGTAAATAATGTGTTTTGAGGTTTCAGGTTGAGAATTACAAATTAAAATAAGACAATTGATTTGTTGAGCCAAACGTTTCTGTTATTGGTGGAAATATGACGATGGGTTTCTTAATTCAATTTGACGTTCATATTGTCATCCGGGGAGAGATTTCCTAAATATCTCTCTTCTATGCAAATTAAAATAAGACAGTTTGTTGAGCCAAACGTATCTGTTATTGGTGGAAATATCACGATGGGTTTCTTAATTCAGCTCGACGTTAGATCATTTTCTTGTCAGCCGGAGGAATTTCGTAAATAACTCCCTTCTATGCAAATTAAAATAAGACAATTAGTGTGTTGAACCAAACGTATCTGTTATTGGTGGAAATATTGCGAATTTTCGAACATTATACTCTTCTACTGACTGTAGTCATATAGATCTATAGCCTCTTTCTCTATGTTTTTTAAAGATAAAAACACTTTAGTATACAATGCGCAAGATATAAACAACAGAGTAAGTATATATGTATATATATATATAGTAGTGCCTAAAAGGTCTGTTTGTTAATATGTAATATAAGGATAGGTTGTGTTAATATGTAAATATAGGGTTCACGGAATCTCAATATCAAAAAAATATTCTAAAATATCATCTATCGCACTTCAATATTCCTCATTCTTCTTAAACTCACCATTCAGCATACCCATTGATATGAAAATTATAAACATTTTAACCATAAATTTTTCAAATACAGTGTATATGACAACAATGTATTTCTACTGCTATTATCCTGAAATAAATAATAAATAATAATTCAATAGCAAGTACAGGATATATAAGAAATTCAGTCCAATACGATATATATATTTTATTAACATCATGAAACGCGATATCCCAAACTCAGGGATATTTGCGTCGATACCTCTCTCTACATCACAACAAATCGGCTATATACAATCCTGTTCAATTCATTATTTTACATAATTAACCAAAGAAAATTGTCCGAAGAGAAAAACAAACAACAAAGCAAAACACACAAAGCAAGCATCGCAATTCTTTTCCTTCTAAGTTTCCCTCTCCCTTTTCCAATTTAAAAGAAAGTTGTAAATAAATTTGCAAAATTGATCAAAAATTTTACACCTATCTTTTTCGTCTACAAATTCATCAAGCTGTCCAATACGATCAAATTTGTTTTCCCTATAAACCCGGAAAATTGGGCATTCCATAAGTAGATGTTTCGAGTTCTGAATTTCACCTCCGCAGAAGCATCCTGGTTCCTTCACCGCGCCGATAGTTGCCAAAAATTTCCCAAAATTACCATGATCTGTAATGAACTGGATATTATAAAAATTTGGACGGAAAAATCTTGGGATTCCAGATACGAAAGGGCTTCTGAAAATTTCATTAGTATTATCATCAATTTTTTTTCATTTTTGCGTGTAAGAATGATTTGACTATACTTGGAGCATGGGGTTCGTAGGTAATTAGATCTTCAGTGGACAGTTGAGCTAGATCATATTTGATTATTCTAGATTCTATATAGTCTGTTAGGAGTGGAATTTTTGCCAAACTATGCACACAGTTTGATGAAGTGGTTTTATATGCTCTAACTGCCCATAAAATGATCTGGTACTGCATGAAATTCAGTTTTTGTTTAAAACAATTGTTTAAATATTTAAACCAAATTTCTGAACCGTATGTAAGTACAGGCCTTATTATTGTTTTATATAAAGTTAACCTCTTTTGAGTATCTAAACCCCACATATTGCCGCTTAGTGAACATAATAAATTTTTCATACGCCCTGCCTTACACAGAATATCATTTACATGCGGAGTAAAGTTAACTTTATTTTTCCATTTATGATCTGAAAATTTCATTCCCAGAATTTTTACTTGATTGACCGGCCTAATTATATTGTTATTAAGCTTAATAGGTATTTTTTGTCTGTTATGCAGGTATAGCAAATTAGTTTTCTCTGTACTGATCGTTAATTTATTTCTATTACACCATTGGATCACATAATTTAAGATGTATTCACTTGGGGTTTTTAGTCCTTCAATAGTCTTATTCCAGCAAATTATTGTAACGTCGTCTGCATAACATATAATATCTGCATTCATTGATTCAAAATTTATCAACAAATCATTTAGCAAAATATTCCATAGAAGTGGTGATAAAGGTCCACCCTGTGGACATCCTTTAGTTAGTTTCTTATAAAAAGTTTCTGATTCGTATGTAAATTTCACCTCCCTTTCATTATTCAAATAAGATTTTATGATCCGTATTAAATATGAGGGAACATTATCATTATCCATTCTTTTTATAATAGCAGGCCACCATGCAGAGTCCAATACGATAGTGAAGCGGTCTGGAGATTGGAGAAACCGCTGATTAGCCATGTTCTTCATCTTCCAATTATTATTTATTGAAAGATATATATATATAAGGGCAGTATAGAAATACATTTTAATAGTACTCTTTTTTGGTTGATTAATTCTTGTCTCTCAATCCGATAATCTACAAATATATAACTGGATGAATACAATGATGTTTGATCAAGGTCTTCTCTTTGGTTTATATAAATTCTACAAGACCGCAGCATCGTTATGTGGAGATTAATAAATTCGTCGAATGTCGTGGTCCATTTAGAAAAGGAAGGCAAAGATTAGAACGCGGCTGATTCCACACTCGCCTTTTCAGTGATACGCTAACCTATGCACGGTGTGGCCACTAGACATGTGTCGGACCTGGAGGCTGTTGTTGGGCTCTGTGCTGCCTGGAGTATAGGAGTTCCATCTATGCTTCCTTCCTGCGGTTAATCTGTATAAGACCGGTGGTCTTAATGAAGCTAAATATGAGTGTGTGAAATAATTTTAAATTTATATATCTAAAATTATCGTTAAAATGTTTATAATTCTCAGTGATAGTGGGCGATAAGTTTTTAATATTTTAATTTATATTTTTTACCTCATTTTTAAAAAACTCAATTAACTCTATAAAAAGAAATAGGTATTTTCTAATGTATAATAACATCACACACATATACAGTTTAATTAAGACCATTGGTCTTATACAGATTCATCACAAGAAGGAAGCATAGATGGAACTCCTATACTCCAGGCAGCGCAGCACCCAACAACAGCCTCCTGGTCCGACGCATGTCCAGAGGTCACACCGTGTATACGTCAAAGATAGAGAATCACAATACATCATAATGTATGGTAATATCACACATGCAACTTTATTAAGACCACCGGTCTTATACAGATTTACTACAGGAAAAAAGCATAGATGGAGCTCCTATACTCCAGGCAGCGCAGCACCCAACAACAGCCTCCTGGTCCGACGCATGTCCAGAGGTCACACCGTGTATACGTCAAAGATAGAGAATCACAATACATCATAATGTATGGTAATGTCACACATGCAACTTTATTAAGACCACCGGTCTTACGAGTCTTACTCGTATGTAGTTTGTTACAAGTTAAGTTTTTCAATGCTCCGTTTTATTCGTTTTAAAGGGTTTGTATGTTTATTTAAGTTTTTGCTATCGTATATTGAGAGATTGTTGGAATTGTTGATGGAAAGTAAACAAAAGAAATGTTGCGATATTTCGTAAAAGATTTCGGCCTACAAGAAACGATGGCAGAAGATTGCAAGTTGATTCAAACTTTTTAAAACGAAAAAGGTGATTCCATTTTAGAGTTGTTTTAGACTATATACGATAGTAAAAACTTGTAAAACATACAAACCCTTTAAAATGAGAAAAACAGAGCATTAAAAGTAAACAAAAGGAATGTTTCAATATTCCGTAAAAGATTTCGACCTTCAAGAAACGATGGCAGAAACCTGCAAGTTGATCCAAACTTTTTAAAACGAAAAAGGTGATTCCATTTTTGAGTTATTTTAGACAAAATACGAAAAATAGCTAATGAAAGAAATTTTCCAACTATCCTTCAAAGAGATTATCTTACCATACACGATGATAGATTCATTAAAAATCACCCATGCCTCTCAAAAACCAATAAACTTTTTGATTTTAAAACCTTTTTTTGCCCTTTTTTTTTTTGGACGAAATGAAATATGATAAAAGAGAATGTTTAAGCTTCCATTGTCTACTTCGTCATACGAGGTACTCTACTAGATCAAATCTAAGAACTTTTCCATATAATTTATAAATAGACCAGAAAAGATTTTTAAAAATTCCCAAGGCATGGATGATTTTTAAAAGATTCTCTGATCGTGTATAGTAGGATAACCTTCTTTAAAGGCTAGTCGACAGATTTCTTTCATTATCTTTTTTTCGTATATTGTCTGAAACAACTCTAATTCGGAATCACCTTCTTCGTTTTGAAAAGTTTGAATCAACTTCCAAGTTTCTTCCATCGTTTCTTGAAGGTCGAAATCTTATACGGAATATTGCAACATTCCTTTTGTTTACTTTTATGTAGTTTGTAATAAGCTTTTTAATGCTCCATTTTTCCGTTTTAAAAAGTTTGTATGTTTATTCAAGTTTTTACTATCGCATATTGATTAAAAGTTGTAACATTCCTTTTTGTTTTGTTTATTATAAACGACAGCAAGCTTTCAATATCTCGCTCTTCAACGGGCAAATTTATATCTAAGAACGAGCAGAGTGAGCCGTGTTCCATCTTAGATATAATTTTTCCTTTTGAAAAACGATTTCACGAAAGTTCGTGGTTTTTATAATAAACAAACTTATTACGAAAAAGGTATTTTAACAGACAATAAATAATGTTGTACAGGGTGATCCAAAAGTCCCGCACTATTTTAAAAATTAATAACTTCGCGAATATTTGCGCTAGAGCAATGCGGTAAACACCATTGTGTTCAGGATGCAATGGGATTTTTTATGGCAAATAATGAAAAATTCGAAATTGATTTTAGTTACAATTTTATTCGCCAGATGGCGCTCTACCAGAATCAGATATTCAGCGGCCAAATTGTTTGATAAATTGAAAAATATAACTGATCGGCATGTATTTTTCCTTTTTGAATACCAGGAAAGAACCCTAATAATATCAAAAAAACAAATTAATAAAACACCACTTCGCCGAAAGTATGAAGAATTGGTTAACGATTTTCAAATACAATCAGAGATATGTAAAATAGGTAAATGCAAATTAAAACATGTAGCAAAAGGAAAATTGATATTTTAGATACGGTTTGTTTCCGAAGATAATAAATTTCTAATATTTTTAATTCAACTCTCACTCAGTATCGATTATATTTATTTTAATTCATTCGAAAAATATGTATCTATCTCTGATAATTTATTTTACTCTGGAATGCCGTTGTTGTTGTCGTGTCCAATAAAGAGCCTCAGATGTATCCATGTATCTCCATCACAGCAGCAGCAATGTCCACTATCTTAGGTGTGTAAAGCTGCTGCTCAGGGGCTATGTCTAATTTTTGCAAGGCTGCGGCCATTGCTGGCTATAAGAATATGTGGGTAGGTGTAAGTTCCACACCAGGACAATTGTTGCATGCCCTATAGGTTCTTGTGCCATCTGGATGTATTGTCATTCCTTTATAGTGTTTTGTTCTAAGTCTTGTTATAGTTTTTGTCATTTTTCTCTCAGAGTTTATTTCGCATTTCGATCTTTTCTTATTTTTTCGTTTAATTATCTTGTATTTTGACAAAGAATCAGCGTCAAATAATGACATTTGTTCTTTCCTTTGGCTCAACTTTCTGGCTTCCTTTGCCAATTCGAATGCCATTTCATTACCCCTGATCCCAGCATGGGCAGGGATTCATTGTAGAATGCAGTTATTCTCCAATGGTTCCAGTTGGGTAAGTAACGAGTGTATTTTCTGTGTCATTTTAGTATTGCCCTTCTGAATTTCTTCTAGAGCGGATATGGAGTCGCTGTATATTAAAATTCCTTCTGCTTGATGCAGGGATGGTTGGTTAAGGCATACATCAAGGGCTTTCCAGATAGCTGTCAGTTCACAAGTGAAGTTTGACGAAATCTGTCCTGCTCCTTCTTTTATTTTGATGTTTGTTTCATCTTGCAGTATTATGTTAATTCCGGCCCCTCCATTACTCAGGGTAAGGTCTGAAGATCCATCTGTATATGCTGTTGAAGGGCGTGGCCTAGCAATTTTAATCAAGAATTTGTACTATGAGGACATAGCCGTTAATATTACAAACACATTAGACCTCGAAGCCCAAGGTATCAAAGTCTACCTCAATCAAAACAAAGCCATCCACATATACAATATGTATCACCCTCCAAACAATACATTTATTGACGATGGAACAATGGCTCAATTTCTTACAGACAACACTATTATTGTAGGTGATCTTAATGCCAAACATCAACTATGGGGATGTTCTACGCCAAACCCAAGAGGCAAAATACTATCAAACATATTTGACGACAATGCCTTCATGTGCTTAAATGATGGGAATCCTACCCATCATTCCTACAAGCTATAATACTGCACAAGCCCTTGATATAAGTTTTTACTATCCTGACATTTTCCACAAATGCAAATAGAAAATATTAAAAAGTTTTGGAAGTGATAATTTGCCTAATTTGATAGAAATTAGCACCAAGACCAAAACTAGCTCAATTAAGAAAAATTCTGGAACTTCAAAAAGGCTAATATGATATCTTTCGAAAACACCTTTATTAAAGCAGCCAAAGTTTCAATACCAAGAGGTAATATTAAGAAATGGATTCCAAATTATACACACCAGGCAAAAAATATTCAAAGACTTATAACTAAAAGAAATGAACTACAAAAAAGTGCACCCAAAACCAAAAATATTGTAGAACTGAACTGAACATTGTGATTACAAAAATAAAAAAAGATTATGCGTAAATATGAAAAGGGAAAAATGGAAACAAACTTGTGAAAACCTGAACCCAAGAAACCCAAATACAAAACTTTGGAATTGGGCAAAACAAATTGACAGAGTCCAGCCACAAACTGAAAACACAAATATGATTAAGAATACAGATGGTACACCAGCAACTAATGACAAAATTGCTGCCAATCCTTTAGGTAATTCATATCAAATAAGTAGTAAAATCAAGGTTTAAAAAAGGCCCCAAAGATTATTCATGACTGTAAAAAATGTCACCAGCACTCATAATATTTTCCATGAAAAAAATCAATATGAAAGAGCTAGCTTATGCATTAGAAAACACTGACCTAAACAAGACTCCTGGGCCAGATGGAATCTATGGCCGAATGATATCAAACTTGGGCAAAATTGGCAAAGAAAGACTTCTTAATATTTTCAATAACTCCTGGAAAACTGGAAAATTGCCTCAAGACTGTAAAAATGCAACAATAATTTCCGTTAAAAAACTTGACAAATCTGCTGATGACCCAAAAAACTACCGACCTATCTCCCTAACAAATATTTGCTGCAAATTAATGGAAAAAATTATACTCAGACGACTCACCTACCACCCCGACACAAGAAATCTCTTACCAGAAGAACAATATGGATTTAGGAAAGGACATGGGACAATAGACCAACTCTTATTTTTCACACAAAAGGTAAAAGATGCACAAAACGAAAAACCAACTAACCACACCATAGCTGCTTTTTAGACCTTACACAAGCTTTTGATAAGGGGTATGGAAAAACAAGTTAATTACAAAATTATACAAACATTTCAAAATTGATGGAAAAGCTATCACTTGGATAAATTATTCTCTTAAAAATATATAAATCAGGATAAAATATAATGGCACTCTATCTAAAACCTTCAAATTGTACCAAGGATTACCACAAGGATCAGTCCTTAGCCCAACTCTCTTCACCCTATTTATTGCAGGCATAGAAAAATAAATTTCACATAAAATCAATATTGGACTTTTCGCTGATGACATTATTCTATGGAGCAGCAGCACTAACTGGAAAAAAACTGAAAGAGATTTAACAAGACTCTTCTCCACTTAGAAAAATTTGCTAATAAACATAAATTAGAATTTAACCCCCAAAAATCTGAAACCTGTCTTTTTACTACCGATAAGAAACTATACAAAATAAGACCAAATATTATTATGAAAAAACAACAATTGCAATATAATAAACATCCTGAATATCTCGGCTACACCCTGGATCCAGAAATCAACTCCAGTAAGCATATTGAAGGAGTTGTTAGAAAAGGAAGAGACCGACTAAAAATCTTGAAATATATTTCAGGAAGAGTGGGGAGCTGAAGCAACAACAATAAAATTAACTTACACATCTCTAATGAGACCTATCCTGGAATATGGATATCAAATCTATGGTACAGCATCTGAAACAAATCTAAAATCACTGGAAAGGATACAACTAAGTGCAGCTAGAATTATTACAGGTCTTCGAAAACCCTGCCCTAATGATATTGTACTTTACGAGGCAGACATTATGCCCTTAAAGAATAGAATAAGCTACAATCTGCCAAAATATATAAACAAAATCAAGAGTTATGAAAACAAACACAGAACTTTCAATTACATACTTAATTGGGAATCCAATCTAAGACTCAAAAAAGAAGGTCCTCTCCACCTGGCCAAAAGAAATGGATTTTTAAAATATAAAGTGGAAAATAATTATTTAGCTGAAAAAAATATCTCCATGCGAACCACTAACAAAATGTTATTTTTAATGCCACTTTAAATGAAACCACCAACAGACAATACCAAAATCCAGAATACTTAAAACAATTATCATTAGAAATAATTAATATAAAATTCCTAAAAATGCAATAACTATCTATACCGATGGTAGCAGAGATGAGTTGGGACACACTGGCAGTGGCTCTCTCATTAAAACCACAAATGGCATTGAGAAAATAAACAGAAGAAACCCAGAATTTTGCTCAGTCTTCAGATCAGAACTTATAGCCATCTATGAAGTCTTAAAATCCATCAGAAACATTAAACATCACGATATATGGATTCTTACTGATAGTAGAAGTGCCATACAACACTTTAGTCACACAGGGGAACTTAGAGACAAAGTAAGCAGGAACATAATTGGTTATCTCCAAAAACTCTCAATACCTCAAAAATTCACCTTCAATGGATACTCTTACATGTTAGCATTGAAGGCAATGAAGCTGCTGAAGCGCTAGCGAAAAAAGGCACAAAAGAACCCTTGCTACAGAAAAATAAACTTACTTTTAAAGAAATAGAAACAGTAGCCAAAATAAACAAGAACTGGAGGATCCCACCTAAGCACAGTTGGTATACCCTAGAAGCAGATGGCCACCCAGACCTTTCGGTCCACAAGCCGGCATGCGAAGCATGCCTTCGCTGCTATTCTGTTCAACTCATAAGCCAAGTAACGGTATCCAAGCTAGTAATTGGACATTGTACCTTGAAACACCACCTCCCAGACAACGTGTCTGGAAGGATTTCTATACCGGTGGCCTTTAATCACAGCAAAATAGGAAACTATCTACTGTGTCCAGCAGGGACCGCGGGGAGGCAGACCCCGGTCGACTCTGTTCACTCACAGCTGAGGAAAAGCTCAGCTGCCACGTCGTGGGCTTTCTCAAGAAGCTTGCTGTGATTTCTCAGCAGCTCACTCTCGATCGCGCCCCTCGCCCTCCTTCTCTCTTCCTGCACACCCACTACCCTTGGACAATCCAAGAGGTAGTGGCGTGCATTCACATCCCTTTCTCCACAGACGCAATCAGGATTGCTCTTAATTTCAAATCTGTGGAGACTTGGGGAAGAGCCCATGTCCCGAACTACCCTAATGAGTTTGTGGGACATTACCTTACAGAGGTACTTGGGTGTTGTTACCCCATTAAATAACTCTCTCCCCTTCACAATGTTTCTCCATCTATCCAAACATAAGTCCTGGACGTGCCCCCTGATCCTCCTATAAACTTCTTTCTTGGTCACTGTGGTCCTCAGTGATCTACCTTTTAAGCATCCTGCCTTAGAGATACTGTCTGCGAACTCATTACCTTCGATGAGGCTGTGTCTCCTAAACCAAGGGAGCTCCGGAGCCCGCGTCATCATCTCCAGCTCCTGGATTATTTGATGCGCGAGTTGCCCTTTCTCCAGATTGATGGCGACGAGGGCCGACATACAATCTGAATAGAGGCGGTCCGGGCCGAAGTTCTTCTCGGCACACACTCTGCGGGCTACCCTGATCGCAACCAGCTCGGCTGAAAAGACCAATTCGTCCACTCTGAGTGTTAAACTTTCTTGGAAGATCAGCTCTCCATTAGTGAATATCACTACCCCAGCTCCAGTATTGGTTCCAGACCTACTCCCATCAGTGAAAACATCCGTGCCATTCCCTGTCGGCTCTCCAGGACTCCAATTCCACTTTGGCAACCACTGCGGAGGCTTTCTTGGGTCCCTCTTCCATTCCAGGGCACCCGCTTCAAGTCCCAGGGCATCTTCCCTGTTCTCTTAGATCTTCTGTCTGATGGTCTCCTCCTCTAGTTTCAACTCCAGGGGAATAAGCCCAGCGAGGACCAAAAAGGCCTCACTGCTGGTAGTGCGATATCCCCGTGTGATTCTGAGTGCCGCTGTCCTCTGCACTCTCTCTAGAGTAGTCGCCACCTTCTGATCTCTGTTTCGGCGCCACCAAGCCCTGGAAGCATATAGCAGGATTGGCTCGACACAGGAGAGGCAGAGGTTCCTAAAAATAGTACCCTCCTTCTCCCCCCCCCCCCTTTTGAGAGCCAACCAGGACAGGCCTGCACAACGCCTCCCTGCCTCTCGCCACCATCTCCTCCTCCTGGTATTGCCAACCCATCTTGTCATCAATGACCACCCCCAGGATGGTCATCCTATTGACCAACGCTACTCTCCGTCCTTCGATCCCGATAGCCGGCTTGTGTTCCCATTTGATCCCTTTCCTTTTAGTTCTTATGTCCCTAGGCTTAAAGCTGAGGGCTTTAGTTTTGAAGACATTGAACTTAAGGCCAGAGTCATGGGCCCAGTTCGAGAGAATTTGGAGAGAAGTTTCAACACACTTCTCAGCCTTCGCTTTCGAAGCAGCCTCAACAATGAGGAACTGGTCGTCAGCATAGAGAACCAGCCTGGCTCCCTCAGGGAGCTCCTCCTGGAAAACGGTGTTTACCAGGATATTCCACAGAATAGGTCCGCAGCAAGAACCCTGGGGGCAACCCCTAGCACAGTTTCTTTCCAACTTCCGCCCACCAAAACTGAGGCTAATCCGTCTATCCCTCAGGAAGTCACGAACCAAGCTGCACAAATTATCAGGACAACCCATGTCCATCAAATTTCTCATCAGCTTGTTCCAGTTCATGGAGTTGAACGCACCATCAATGTCCAGGGCCACGAAAAGAACCCAAGCACCCTTATTTAAGCCCATCTCAACCCCCTCTAACACCTCGTTCAGAATTGTGGTTGTGGACTTCCCTTCCCTAAAACCATGTTGGAAAGAGGAAAGGAGCTCATTACTTTCTAGCCAGTGCTTCAGTCGCTGAGCTAGTAGGCTATCCAGGACCTTACCTAGACACGCTAGTAAAGAAAGCATACGATAATCATTAGGAGAATTACCCTTTCTACCAGACTTTTCGAGAAGCACTACTCGGGCAACCTTCCATGCCTCAGGAAAAGTACCAGTGTCCAGGCACCTATTGAATAACCTGGAAAGAAGCGATGGGTGCATCCTTACCAGGGCTTTCACGACCGTGTTATCGATCCCTTCGGGACCAGGAGATTTTCTTTTCCCGAACTTGAAAGCCGTCAGTTTCACCTCATTCTCAGAAAAGGGCGGATCTACCAAACCACAAGTGGTCAGAGAGATCTCGTCCTTTGGTTCCTCGTTTCCGAAGTGCCGATCCAAGTTGTTTTTATTTTGTCTTCTGCTTTCGAGCGAGTAGGTCTAGAACACATTCTCTCTGAATTTTCTCATTGTTGGTGGATGAAACAGCACCAGTGATTATTTTGGCCGCTTTTGCTTGAACACTGTCTAGTCTTACTTTTAGTGATGAGCTTGAGGGAGCCCAGACCGGTGTTGCATATTCCATTATCGGCCTTATTAAGGTGGTATATGTTGTTCTGAGAATTCTGGGTTTTGCTCCCCAATTTGTTCCACATAGCCTTCTCAGAATGTTTAGTTTTCTGATAGTTCTATTTGAGGTGCTAATTACGTGTTCTGAAAATTCCAATTCCTCATCAATAATAATTAAAATAATTTTGTTGACATCTTGTCAATACATGCACAGTCTGCACTATTAAAAAAAGATAATATGCATTTAATACACTATGTACAATGAATATGGCGCCTCTTCCAGCGCTGCAGAGTTTGTGGAGAATCGCCAGTGGGTCTCCAGCGACACCACGCATTTTGCGATCTACGATGAATACGTAGATCGCGTACTTTGCCGCTTAGGAGATGGTGATGGCGTGGTCCTCGAGACCAACTTGAAAGATACAGGACTGCAGTATCACACCTAGGTATTATGGATTTCTAATTTTATCAATCATTTGTTTGTTTATGCTTATTTTTTTGTTATATTTATGCCTTTTTCCCTGTGAGTGGAGAAGACGCATAGGTTTGGTTTTATTGGGTTTATGGTCATTTGGAGTTCCATTGCCCACTTCTCCAGTGCTCTCATTGATGTGTTCAGTATTTTTTACGATTTTTCTATGCTGCTACTTGTGTGCCATATGGCTATATCATCTGCATAACAGACAACCTTTGTGTCTTCAGTGAGGTAAGGATAGATGTCGTTAATATATAGCAGATAGAGTAGAGGACTGAGCACAGATCCCTGAGTTACACCAGCCCATGTTCTTCCTTCCTTGGAAAATTCTCCATTGACCCGAACCTTTAACCTTCTTCCCCTTAAGAAGTCTGCAATTCAGATTAAGGTTTTTCTCTTACTCCGATGTTGTGCAGCTTTTCACGTAATTTCTCCCTCCACACTCGATCAAAAGCTGAGGTCATATCAAGGAATATAGCCGTGGTCATCTTTGGCGGTTTTTCCTGGAAAGAATCTATTATTGATTGACAGAAGTAAAACAGTTGATCAGTCGTACAGTGCTGGGATCTATAGTCAGTTTGGTAGAGGTTTATTTTATTATTGTTAGTGAGCCAGACTCTGAGCCTAGAGTGGATAATTCGTTCTGGTATTTTACAAAGTTTGCTGGTGAGAGCAATTGGCCGATAGTTCTTGTATTCCTTGGCATCTTTGTTTGGCTTCAGTATTGGCACTATAATTGATATCTTCCAATTCTTTGGTAGTTTACCAGTTTGCCATGAAATGTTCAGTATTCGTAGGAGTTGATTATTAGCTTTGTCTTCAAAGTGTTTGATCATTCAACCAAAGATTAGATTATCTCTTGGTGACTTCTTGGATTTTTTTATTGATAAGTTTAGCTCATTCAGTGTGAAGTCTCTCGAGAAAATATCTTGTTGATGGAAGTTTCTTGCTTGTTTAACTAACTGGTTTATATTATTTTTAGAGTCCTGTCTTCATTCGTATAGTTGAGTATGGAAGTGCTTGAAAGATATTCAGCAATTATGTCAGCCATCTGTTTGTTCTCGTTCGCGCTGTTCTATTCATATCGGTTAGAGTATTGGAGGATTGGTGTTGGTGTTGATTGTTCTCTAACACTCTAATCATATTCCAGTGTTGGCTGTCCTTTCTTGGATCCATTTTTTCGCAGAATTCTGCCATTTTTCTTGTTTGCATATCCAAATTTCTTGTTCTATTTTGTGACTAATTTCAATGAGTTCTTTCTCTTTTCTTCTGTTTTATTTTTTAAGAAGTTCATTGATATTGTCTCTCTCTCTGAAATCACTGCCTCGATGTTGTGGTCCTTCCAGTAAGGTATCCACAGGTCTTTACGTCTACCTCTAGGTATCGATGCTTTTGCAGATTTTGAAATGTTCGAAGAGAATTTTTCCAAGTTTTTGTCAAGCGTTCTGTAATTCAATTTTTCGTTGCACAGTTCTTCAAGCTTTTCTGTGAATTTTTTTCAAGTCGGCTTTCCTAAAGTTCCATGTTCTTTTATTCTAATGGACGTTCTCAATTTTGAAGTTTAGGGTTGTTAAAATTGGTCTGTGGTCACTGATTGCACCTCTCATGATTTTCCATTGTGTTGTGGGTGCGATGTTGTAATTTATCGCTGTGATGTCTATTGCGGATTCTGTGCCTGTGGACTTAGATAGGTGTTCTCTCCGTTATTTAACGGTGTAAGGTCGAGGTCTGTTAGCATGTCCTCAACCTGCTGACTTTTGTTATCCAGGACAGGTGATCCCCAAATTGAACTTTTGGCGTTAAATTCGCCGAGTATTATTGTGATATCCGAAGACGCTTCACTTAATGTCTCTATTATGTGTACCCATACAAAATTCAAAGATTTCACGAGCTGAAAGTTGGCGATTTTGAGATGCGTCAAAAATTCGCTGCATGGGTTTTCCGGCAATTTGATATTGATGAAAACTGGCTGTCGAATGTTCTGTGGACAGATGATGCTCACTTTTCTCTAAACGTAGAATTTAACATTCAAAACAGCCGCATTTGGGCAACAGACAACCCTAGGATTTTTACAGAAATGCCACTTTACCAGCCTAGAGTTACAGTTTTGTGTGGTTTCACTTCTTTTATTATTGGGCCATTTTTCTTTGAAAAATCAATGGAAGGACTTTTAAAACCGTTTTTGTAACTGATGAACGTTATGCCCAACTTTTGAGAGAAAAGGGTATTCCCATATTGCGGGGCAAAAGCACTAAGCGAAATAACATTCATGAAAGATGGAGGACCTCCTCATATCTCCCGAGGTGCCAAACAATTGCTGACGGATACGTTCTGTGAAAATCGTGTGATAAGTCGCCACTTTATATACCAGTGGCCTCCAAGATCACCAGACTTGACGCCTTGCGATTTTTGTTTATGGGGGTACATTAAATCGTGTGTTTATCGATGCTGGCCTACCACATTGGCCATGTTGAAGGCTTCTATCAGATGGCACGTTTTATCAATTTCAACAGATATGTTATTTAATGCTGTCCATTCTGTCATTTATCGTCTGCAGGCGGTGATTGAGAATGAAGGGTGCCACATTGAGCAAGGATTGTGACCTAATACAAGAGAGAAGGCAGTTACCTCATGTGTTATATAAGCCGCCATGTATTATATTATCTACCAATATTTTGCAGCTCTTTGTGTTGGGATATGGGGATAATAAATGCTGTCCTCACATCTTGACTATCTTTTTTTTATTTGTGAACAGTAATTTTTTGTTTGTCATTTGCTCACATATTATGTCGTGCAAACTAGAGTGTTATAACTTCTCGAATAACACTGGTACACACAATGTTTCCCCTTATGTTTAGTTTTCGCTTTTCGCTCATTAGAAGAAATAGCATAAGGAATATTTTCTGTATACCAATAACTTTAGAAATTTTGTGAAAAAAAAAATAATACAAAATGATTTTACTACCACGTTTTTCAACGCAAAAGGTCGATTTAAAAATTATTTTTATTTGAGGGGAAACATTTTTTAAAATTGTGTACAGTATAATAAACAATGATAACATTTGACAAGCCCATAGGATATTTGGAATAAAGTACGACAAATATATTTTGTCACTCCCCTCTATATTTCATTTGTTGGATCATGCCAAATATCCAGTTAAATAGTCAAAGGTCTCCAATTAGTCAAGAAACTACACATTTCTTATAGCAAGAAATCCTATTAGTAGTGCCATCATAATTTTTGGTACTATATTAACATATCAAAAATTCGTGTATTGATATCAGCAGTATTTTTCAAACATTCAATCTATTTCACAAAACCCCATATAAAACATAAATATTTTTGCTACATGTTTTAATTTGCATTTGCCTATTTTACATATCTCTGATTGTATTTGAAAATCGTTAACCAATTCTTTATACTTTTGGCGAAGTGGTGTTTTATTAATTTGTTATTTGATATTATTAGGGTTATTTCCTGGTATTCAAAAAGGAAAAATACGTGTCGTTCAATTATATTTTTCAATTTATCAAACAATTTGGCCGCTGAATATTTGAATCTGGTAGAGCGCCATCTGGTGAATAAAATTGTAACTAAAATCAATTTCGAATTTTTCATTATTTGCCATAAAAAATCCCATTGCATCCTGAACACAATGGTGTTTACCGCATTGCTCTAACGCAAATATTCGCGGAGTTATTAATTTTTAAAGTTGTGCGGGACTTTTGGATCACCCTGTAGATCTATATCAATTTGTAAATAGCAGAGAGAATTATCATAGATTTAACTATTTTTGTAAATATATTTATGATTATCTTTCAAACCTGAAAGGTTCAGGTTCCTAATGTATATTATTGTTTCTCTTTTTTATTTTTGATTTCTTTTTATTGTATAATATGTTTATAACTGTTTCTGTTTGATAAATGTAAATCGACGCAATTATCCCTAGCCGGGATATCGCGTTTTGTGTGTTGAAATAAAAAAAAAGAAAATAAAAATGTATTTTTGATATTTTCTGATCTTTTTTTATAAAAATTTACTAGAAATTGTAATTGGAAAGGTGTCACAAGTGAAGTCGTTGTTTTGTGACAAAATCTAACATGTTATATCATGAACGACAAATTTTATAGAAGAAAAAAGATAGTGGTTGTATGAACATACAACGAGAATTTTGTGAATATCGGTAAATGTGGCACGTTACAAACCTTCAAAACGTAACAAATTATTATCTTTCAGAGTTTGATTTGAGATTACCACTAAATAAAAAAAAACTCGATGTGAAGATGGAAATAAGAAAGTAAGGGACATGCCATTTCGACCTAGTTGTTCAGGATTCCATCGTAATTGGACCAACATAAATCAAGACCCTGGGGATGGAGGGTAAACAGTCTAAAAGCCAGATAAGATAGCGAGCAGACACCCCTCCTATTTTGAACGCCAAGGGCGTTGGCGTCCCTCAAAAAAGTGATAGATTCCAGATAATGGTGGCATTGTAATAGCTTGGCTATTTCCGAAGGACTTAAGTCATGGCTGGAACTTCTCTACAGATCCTGCTAATCTACACCAAGTGTCGAAGATGCAAAATCCGACTATGTTCACCATAGACAGAATGGATTCACCTACTGGAGAAGAAAATAATGTTTTATGATACATTAACTCGCCATCTATTATTAAAATTCGAAACTATTATAGACGCGTATGATTCTTTTAAAAATGCAACAATTTCTACTGTCCTTACTGTAATGGAGTAGAAATTGTTTTATTTTTAAAATAATCATACGTGTTTATAATACCGTAAAGATAGAGGCTGCCGGCATTCATAATTCTTCAAATAAAAGACACTTCGGCCAGAAAAACTTTTTATTTGCTCGACGTTTCGACAAAAATATTTTGTCCTCGACAGGAGCGAACAAAAAAAAAAACATTTGGCAAAGCGTTAGAAATTATTCTAAGGCTGCAAGGGCGTTCTCACATTAAAAGATCATAGTCTTTTGTGAGTTAAAAATATATATATTTTTTTGACTCGTGCTTTAGATGTTGTACAAAATTCGAAATATCGCTTGAGAACGCCCTTGCAGCCTTAGAATAATTTCTAACTCTTTGCCAAATGTTTTAATTTTTGTTCGCTCCTGACGAGGACAAAAGATTTTTGTCGAAACGTCGAGACAATAAAAAGATTTACTGGCCGAAGTGTATTTTATTTGAAGTGTCTATAATAGTTTAGAAAATAATGTTTACTTGGGAGTCGATGGAAAGGTAGTTTTAAACCATTGGTTTTTGACTGCTACGACCCAGGATCGAATACCGCATTGGTTACTTTTTTTTTAATTAAAACAATGCTTCAATGGCCTCCGATTCTTATAGAAGTCAAAACCCACCAGCGAGTGCAAGTAACAAAACGAGGCTCTTGTACATTTGTAAGTGCAAAAGTAGAACTGCTTTTCACATGTGTAGACATGTGGTGCACTTACAGTAAAATCAGTCACTAACTACCCACCATGATTATAATGGCCTGTACCACGTGTACTAGGTATAATAATAATTTTTAAAAAAATGTTTTCCGATGTAATAAGGGACATACTTTTTTTTTTTAAATGTACACTTTTGGGCAAAACTTAAGGAAGTGAACATTCTTTGATGTCGCCATTTTTTTCTTTTGAAGGAGATAGAGACAATTTTGTTCACATTTCTCGCGTGTCTTCCATAAAGGTCACTGTAATATATTTCAGAGTTATTGTCTGAATCCCGATATACATGCTGAAAGTTACAACTTATTTAAGTTTTGTCCATGAGTGTATATAAACACAAGGCAATAACGTACTACCTATATAAACAAAATGAAAGTATTATAAGCACGAATTTTACTCTTCAAAAAGTATTTTTAAATGCAATTAATAATATAAGTAACATAAAATTAATGACTCGTATATTTATATAAGAAATTCCACTCTCGTCTCCCTAGCATAGATTTTTTTTTTACAATTATTCATTAATGAATATTTATTTGGAAAAATTTGCAACACTCTCACATATTTTGAATTTGCCATGTATGGCAAGACTTCTTATGGCGTGACTTACAATCGAATCTGAATTTGAGCACATAAGCTCCACATCGAGACATATCAACCGTGTTCGCTAAACATGCCACATTTCCCAACATTCGCAAAATTCTCGTTTCATGTTCATGCAACCATCACCTTTGAACTCAATAAACTTGTTGTTCATTATGTAAACACGTTAGAATTTGCACCAAAACAACGACTTCACGACCTCGAAAATATCTCCCATTTTATGTTCATACCACTGCCACCTTTGACTTCAATAAGCTTGTTCATGGTGAAACACGTTATATTTTGCCCCAAAAACAAGGTCTTCACGACTGCGCAAATTTCTCTCGTTTTATATTCATAAACCCCTACCTTTGACTTCAATAAACTTGTTCATGATGTAACAGGTTAGAATTTGTCTCAAAACAATGACTTCATGACTTCGCAAATTTCTCTCGTTCAATGATCATACAACCCTAACCGTTGACTTCACTAAACTTGTTGTTTATGATGTAACACGTTAGATTTTGCTCCAAACCAACGACTTCACGTGACACCTTCCCAATTACAATTATTTGCACGTGTCACAACGCAATTCAACTTTTTTTTCACTTTACCAGGCCTCAGACACCTCTTTTTGTTGTAACGCATTTTTCCTTACTCATAAAAAGCTTGTCCAAGTCGCAAGTATAATCTTTTACAGCATATCCAACCTAACATCATTATGGGCATTACATTTACTGAGTCAAAAACCAACGTCGAAACATATCGACCTACGATCACTGAGAAAACTACAATCTTCATGCCATTAACCCATAGCACACCATAACTGCAGCAATGGCCGCAGCCTTGCAGAAAATTGCCATGGACCCAGAGCAGCAGCTTTACACACCCAAGATAGTGGACATTGCTGCTGCTGTGATAGAGATGTACGGGGACATCTGAGGCTCTTCATTGGATACGACAACAACAACAGAAAATTGGCATGAACCCAGAACAGCAGCTTTACACATCCAAGATAGTGGACATTGCTGCTGCTGTGATAGAGATGCATGGAGACATCTGAGGCTCTTCATTGAACACGACAACAACAGAAAATTGACATGGACCCAGAGCAGCAGCTTTACACACCCAGTGGACACTGCTGCTGCTGTGATAGATATGCACGGGGACATCTGAGGCTCTTCATTGGATACGACAACAACAACAGAAAATTGGCATGGACCCAGAACAGGAGCTTTACACACCTAAGATAGAGAACATTGCGACTGCTGTGATAGAGATGCATGGAGACATCTGAGGCTCCTCATTGTACACGAAAACAACAAAAGAAATTGACATGGACCCAGAGCAGCAGCTTTACACACCCAAGATAGTGGGCATTGCGACTGCTGTGATAGAGATGTATGGAGACATCTAAGGCTCTTCATTGGACACGACAACAACAACAGAAAATCGACATGGACCCAGAACAGCAACTTTACATACCCAAGATAGAGGACATTGCTGTTGCTGTGATAGAGATGTATGGGGACATCCGAGGCTCTTCATTGGACACGACAACAACAACAACACCATAACTAGCATGTCACCGTATGTTATCTCAACTAGACTTATCTTCATGAAACCATATGCAACCAGATATACACAGTGCCTATATTATTCGCGTCATCCCTTCTCAAACTTCGCAGCCGTTCTTGCGTCAAATCCCGATATCTAACCTTGTTCTCTTTTTTTTTTTTACAGAAACCTTAAATAATGACCAAAATATCCTAATGAATTTCGCCAATTCTATTTAAATAACTCTACATAGACATTTTGAATCGAATATTTATTTTTTTAAATATTTCGAATGGCATCCCGCTAAAATTAATCGCGGAACACAACTGTTTTGAGAGGTTCACATATCGCATTTCGTGCTTATAAAAATAATATAAAATTTAAAATTTGTATTAAATTCACAAAATAAATACAATAAAAATAATCACAATTGTAGAACCACGTGAAGTGATGCTATATTCTCTCAAAACATTATAGTTATCTGAAGAAAGACTTGCCAGAAAGTTTCCTTTAATCGAGTAAATAAAAAGTGTTTCAGGTCTTTTGATTTTTTGTAAGAGAAAGTTTATTTATGATTCGAATCAGTCGCCAACTTCTACCCACCATGAATATCAATGGCCTGTACCACGTGTACTAGGGACAATAATACCAAAAAAAAAAACTTTGTTACTTTTATTACGGGAAAATCAGCGCTACGAAGGCATAGGTCACATGTTGTGTTACCATATATATCTGATTCCATACAAACAATGACGTCAACTTCCTGTCATGACGTCAAGCCAAGATGACGTGTCGGGGTGCATGTGCTGTGACACTGCGCAGGCCATTGGTTATGTAACCCCACACCCTCTTAAGCCTAATTAGGTGTCGTTCTGTTGTCACCTCCAGACCACATCCGGTCTCTCTCAAAGGACATGTGGACAAACTTTTTACATTGTTTTATATCATTGATATAATGTCTCATAGTGTATAGCTCAATCGAGAATACTATTTACAGTCTTCAAAAAAAACACGTTCTGACGTTTGAGGCCAGAAACTTAATATGTACACTGTGTGACAAAGAAATTACTGAAGAACTCCTCCATTAACTGCTTAATTGCACAGCCATTGATGCAGAGAGGAAGGCCCTATATCAACAAATTAAATATACCAACACTTCACCCTACGTATTGCTTTCAAAAATATCTGCAAACAAATCTAAGGCAATAGCTTACTATGAATATTTTAGATCATCATTATGTAAAGACCAGTCAACAAGTGAATGACTTTGAGACGAAGAGTAAAACCAGTTCAATTTCTATGTAAATAACACAAGATGATCATTAACTTACCCAATTGGGAGAATATGTATGGGGCATGTCCCTAATGAAGGCTTTTGTGTGTGTGTGTGTTATCTCATAGGAAATTATGAAAGTTAAACTTCAGGATGATACATCAATTTATTCATGGTAAAAACAAGCTAAAATTTATCAAATACAGCAGAAGCAATGAGGGAAGTTTACAGAATATCAAAATATAAATATCAGATTTGATAATCTCTTCCTTCTCTATGGATATAACATGTTCTGTGAAGGATTCCCTCAAATTCTTGGAACTTTGTCCCTAGTAGTGTTGAGCATGAGACTTCAGAGATATAGGTTTGAATTTTAATGGAAGCAGATTTGAAATTGCTCTTATAGCTAGCTCAATTCTAGTCTTCAAGCTATTGTAAGGAACCAAACAGGAATATTGGTATTTTGAATTGTAGTTGTTTTGACTAAAGACCAATATATATATTTATTACCTTAGCACCTGTTTTAATAAGATAAGAACATCTGGATGCATCGATGGGATTTTTTTGGAATTCCTTTCCCTTGGGACATTGAACAGTGGAAGCCATGATATTTTATTTTATTTTATTTCAACACACAAAAAGCGATATCCTGGCTAGGGATAATTGCGTCGATTTACATTTTTTAAAAATAGAAACAGTTATAAACATATTATACACGAAAAAGTAATCGAAATAAAAAGAGAAACAATAATATATATTAGGAACCTGAGCCTTTCAGGTTTGAAAGAAAATATAATATGATTATGATATGATTAAGGTATATTTTGATTTTTCGTTTATAAAAAATATTTTTCAAAATTACGGAGATGATAGCATCAATTCTTTTGCAATAGTTATTGATAAACTTGTTATTCAGTAGAATTTCAAAATTTCTGTGAAAATCTACCTTAGGTTAGGTTGATAATGTACCTTGTAAGGACTCCAAGGATACAGGATGAGTCTGTACTCCATGTTAGGAGCAGGTGTACATGGCATCTGTTCCTCATGTCAGAGGTGTCCATTTCATATTGGAGCTAAGTCGGCCTGTTACTGAGTAGTTCTCCCAATCTTAATGACAAAGGTAGACGCATTCTACCTCACTTGTCATGAAAACTTGCTACCCTAATATGGTTGAGTAGATATAAGAAGAAGACTTTAGGGCAAAAAGGATAAATTATCGCTATAAGTTATGAATCAACATATTTCTCAATTAGTGTTGTTTTAGGTATTTTATCAATTCCAGATGACCGGTTTTGCTCTTCATTGGAAAATGGGTGCCGTTGCCACGTTAGTCACCTTGGACCAGAATTTGGTCAAATATTCCAAGGGTCCAGGGGGGACTGGTGTAGTCGGACTTCTCCCCCCCCCCTATTTATTCCAGACGATATGAAATATATATGTACACACTTTATTTCAATACATTTACTAATATCTCATCTATATTTATTTATTTAACAGTTGGGGGAGACACGCCATATACACAATTAGGATAATTGCGTGTATATCTGAAATTATATACATTTAACACAATTGAACGTTTTGCATATAGTAATTAGAAATAGTAGCTTGAAATATGTACAGTCAACACTTTCGCCTTAAAACGTACAGCCTGCAGAATCTATTAAACTTGATGTTAGAAAGAAGGAATCATATATCGCCGCAACTCTTTTTTTATTAACGCGATTAAGGAAGCTTTCGGGCAAGCCCTTCTTCAGCTAATTATAGTGTACAAACAAGGAGAGATTATATATCGTTTTTAATATAAAATAAAATAAAAGAAAAGAAAATTACCACGCCCCTATCGCCCTCGTTTCAATAGTACCGCGTGGCCACAGGGGCGTGGTAATTTTCTTTTCTTTTATTTTATTTTATATTAAAAACGATATATAATCTCTCCTTGTTTGTACACTATAATTAGCTGAAGAAGGGCTTGCCCGAAAGCTTCCTTAATCGCGTTAATAAAAAGAGTTGCGGCGATATATGATTCCTTCTTTCTAATTTGTCGAAATCCGCAAACCGTTTACCATGAAAACTTGATGTAAAACGAAAATTGAAATTATACCGCGAATGTTTCTTTTATAAAAATCCAAATTTATTTTCAAAGAGAAATAGCGACATTTCTAACTTTGAGGATGAGGTATGGAAAGGTGAAACATGAAGAGTAATGGCGAACGGAAAAATAAAAAGTGTCCAGGGGCGGGAATCGAACCCACACCCTTCTGCTTACCGGGCAGGTGCCTTGTCCACTCGGCTACCCTGGACGTATTTATTGTGTAAGCAACTTGTTTTGTATTAGTCAGGTAAAGTTGGTTTTCTTCCCTTAGATCAGAAGTTAATGGACAGTTTATCAGAAGGTGTTCAGGGGTTTGTTTTTCGTTTCCACAAGTGCATGCGGAATCTATATAAATTATTTTCCTTATTTTTAAACATCATTGTAGGGATCGAACTTTTTTAAAGATTCAATTTATTTGGATATATAATAAAATTCTCGACTTTCTGTATGTGTTTTTTAGGAAGCGGATTTGTTTCATTGTTTAAATTTTACAAATAATCCATCTTTTACCAAAGAAAGATAATTCATTGCACCACATTCTATCTTTTTTGTGTCTCTGCGGATACAATATATTTTACAAAACACTATACATAGGGAATGAACACATTAAGACGCGAATATTTCTTTCAAATATAAAACAAACTTCTACTGTCCTTAGTGCGATTTAAAAATATTTGGAGGACTTGGCTCATCATTTGTGAACCCTCCCATCGGTTCCGAACAATTTAATCCACCAGACCGCTTCTCAGATCTCTAATACTGTATTGGATCATTCTGTTTATATATTGCTGCACTGAAGGGTGGGATCTCAGAAATGGTATTCAAGCAAACTGTGGATATAAGCTTCTCGGATAATAGAATTTTTTTTCATATTAAAACACTATATTCTGGGAAATATGGAAAATTCCACAATCAACTTGGATCATATATATATATATTTTTAAATGAAGTTATAACTGAAAAGATGAATATCCTATAACAAAATTATATAGTTTGAGTCAAATTCGTTTTTTTTTTCTTTACAGATCCAGGTACGCCCTTTTATATAACCAAAATTATATAGGTTGTTAATTTTATGAATTTGATACTGTGGATATGAAAAGTTCTCAAAAGGCATACTGAAATAATTCACATTCATTTTCTTCGATTGCACGGTATTTAATATACAGTAAATCCTCTCGTGAACGATCCATTTGATAATCACCTCCTTCAGCGACCACTTTTGTGAACTTAAGTGCCTTTTCCAGATCATCTCCAACCTCCGGAAAAAGAACAGGGGCATCTAAATTCTTTGATGGTCTCTCAAGAGATGCCCTGTTAACGATAAAAATATTTTGATTATTCAGATATGTATCTGAATTATTGTCTTTTTCATCTCACGTTGTGTATATGTTGTGAACTCGGTTTTTCCTATCTAAAGGCGTTCAGGTCTCGCCCATCAATTCAATTTTGTTAAAATTTGATTGAGTCAAGTTATCCAGTGTAACCTTTTTTTTCTATCTTGAGTTATTCTCTTCACGTCTGAATCGATTCTCAGTCTATGCGTTGAAAGACGCAAATACAATAGCAAAAACAAAACTCATTACAAAAACCAAAATACCCATATTCAACCTCAACATTAAAAAATATTAACAATAACACAATTTCTAGAATCAGAATAGGAAATTTTGAAGTAATGAAGATAAACCCAGACATGACTAGATCCTACAGGAACTGCAATAACTGTTACAACACCCAACTCACTCCGGACCATATATACCCGGCCATCACACTAGTCTGTTCAGTGATACGCTAACCATGACGTATGAACGAAGGAACGTGTGGCCACTGGACATGTGTCGGACCTGGAGGCTGTTGTTGGGTGCTGCGCTGCCTGGAGTATAGGAGCTCTATCTATGATTCCTTTCTTCCTGTGGTGGATCTGTATAAGACCAGTGGTCTTAATAAAGCTTTGTGTGTATATTGTTACATCATGATTAATGGCGTATTTCTTATATTATTTTTAATATATTTGAAATTTAAATTATATATTTATTTATTTTTATATTCTATGATATATTTATTTAAAACAGATTATTTAGATTATCATCATTTGCATTTAGGTACACGTGTGACTTCACTGCTCTCTTTGATGTGAGAAAATAAAGAAAGGATTCTGGAGGCTACTTAAAGAAGACTTATCTCGTTATTCCCTTTTATAAAGTTGTAGGATGGTTGAAACACGCTCTGGTAAGATGCAAGACCCAGCACAGGAGAGAATCAAGGCTGAAGAGTCTGCCAAGCCGCAACTTGGTGCAACAATTGGTGGAGATGCTAGTTCCGACCCAGTTGTCCTGAATCCCAACATCGACATCCCCAAGTATGATGGAACAGAAGACCCTCGCCCATGGATAGAATCCCTCGAAGAGATTGGTTTCCTCTATCATTGGGCAGACTACATAATTGCCCGTTATGCCGCCATGAACATGACGGGAAAGGCTAAAACCTGGTTGAATTTACACAAAGCGAGTTTCACGAGCTGGGAAAATATTAAAATCCGCCTCATTCAGGATTTTTCTCTGGACGCCAATAAAGAAGAACTAAGAATGAAGCTCAAAAGAATGCAACACTGGAATGAACCAGCAATCAGGTTCGCGGAAGACATCCTAGTGTTGTGCAACAAGGTTGACCCCGCAATGGAAGAAGAAACAAAAATCGATCATGTTATTGGAGGACTGAAAAAAGAGTACTCATTCGCGCTCTACCTGAACCCTCCTAAAACGACCGATGAACTTCTTGTCGTGTGCAAGAAAATGGATTCTTTTGAAAAGAAGTATCGGGAACGTGTGGAGAAATCCAGAAACCTATATAACGGCCCACGCTATTCTAGACCCCAACAACAATCGAGGTACGTGCCGCCGACTGCCACACGAAACTACCAGACCCCTTCCAGGCCCCAAGCCCCTGTTTCCAATAATTACAAGAACGACTTCCCTCCTACTCCCAGGCAGTATCGAAACAACTTGACCCAGCCCTTTACCCCGAGACGTCCTTATAATCCAAACTTTGTGCCTAAACCAAACCTCCAGAGAAACACCTACAATAAAAGTCAAGAAGTGAGCAAAAATAGGACGGAAGATGGAAGACCAATCTGCTTCAAGTGTAACAAGCCAGGGCACGTGGCCCGTTATTGTAGGGTCAAGTTTATAAGAATCCTAGAAGAGGATCCAACAGCTACCCAAGAGAAGATCGAAGAGAAATGCCAAATGAATGAAATATCAGATAAATCAGGACCTCGGCTTTATGCTGATGTATGTCATAGCACACAGACAAATATTCCTACCCGGAATAGATATTCCGTGTTGGAAGATTTAAACTAAGCGTCGCGCCTGAATATGTCAATCAAAGCAAGTCGACCATAAATGGAATCAAAAAGTTGGACCCTAAATACAAATTAAAAATTCATGTGGACAAGATAGGAACTTTTGAAGCTTTGGTTGATACAGGCGCTGACCTCTCAGTGGTCGACCTCAGAACGGCCCTCGATACAGGCCATGGTATAAGTAAACTCGCAAAAACTTGTGCAGGACCCGATGGAAAAAAATTAGACATAGTAGGAAGTATATTGTTAAATATAAAAATTGATGACAAAGCATTATCGCACAAATTTGTGATTTTGAAAACGCATTTACGGACATTAATTTTTGGAAGAGATTTCCTTAAGAAAATGAACGCGAAAATAGATTGCAAAAAAGAAATAATAAAATACGATCTGACGAATAATCATGACATAAGCAATTATGAACTGAAAAAAATAAAAAGCGTTGAAGATACTGTTATACCTGAACTGTCTATTAGATTAATTAAGGCCTCAATAGAAGCAGAGGATGGCGAATATGTCATCGAAGAGAACAACAGAATGATTCAAACAAATGGCCTTCGATTGGCAAGAAGTTTGCTTACTGTCACGGATAGGAAAACTCATATCTGGATAACGAACCCTTATCCTCGACCTTTAAAAATCATGAAAGACCAAACATTGGCTCATGGAAGCCTTCCTGCAGAGGTAAAGTTCATAGAGAAGTTAGAGCAAATTAATAATGACGAAATCCAATTTCAGATAAACAAAAATCTATCACCTAAAGAACAAGAGGATTTGAAACAAATTTTGATTAAGTATGCTGATTTGTTTTCGCCGAGGTTAGGCAGGACCAATTTGGCAAAACACCGGATCGATACAGAAGATGCAAAACCGATAAAGCACAAGCCATATAGGGTGAGCCCCAAAGAACGGGACATTATAAAAGATCAAATTGATGAAATGCTCAAAGAAGGCATAATTAGACCATCTTCAAGTCCCTGGTCTTTCCCTGTAATACTGGTCAAGAAGAGAGATGGTAAGTTCAGATTTTGTGTAGACTATAGAAAATTGAATGAGGTAACAGTAAAGGATGTTTATCCAATCCCAAGAATTGATGACGTAATGGCTACTCTCCAAGGATCGAAGTACTTCTCAGCAATAGACCTTAGATCGGGATATTGGCAAGTCGAAATTGAAGATAAAGACAAGGAGAAGAGAGCTTTCACTACGACCCACGGTTTATATGAATTCAACGTCATGCCCTTTGGACTATGCAACGCCCCTGCTACTTTTGAGAGGAATATGGACAATGTGCTTGGAAATCTAAGATGGCAGATTTGCCTTTGTTATCTGGACGACGTTATTATATACAGCTCAGACTTTCCAACCCACCTTAAAAGACTTGAAGCTGTCTTAAAATGTTTTAGTGAATCTAATTTGAAACTGAACGACAAGAAATGCAGATTTGCTTTTGAAGAACTTGAGATCCTTGGTCATATAACCAACCAACAGGGTATAAAACCGGCCGAATATAATATCAAAGCCGTTAGGGATTTTCCTCAGCCCAAGAAGGTTAAAGAAGTACAATCGTTCCTAGGAATGTGTTCCTATTATAGAAAATTCATTGAAGATTTCTCATTAATTGCTGACCCATTGACAGGACTCATCAGGAAAAATGCGCAATTTACCTGGACAGAAAAACAAGAGGAAGCATTTCAAAACCTTAAAAAAGCTCTGATAAATCCGCCAATTTTAGGTCACTTTGATCCAAATGCAGCCACCTACATTCACACAGACGCCTCTAACATCGGCTTAGGTGCAACACTGGTCCAAATTATCTGTGGGGAAGAGAAGGTGATATCATATTTGAGTCGAACTCTAAGTAAAGCTGAGCAAAATTACTCAACCACCGAAAAGGAATGTTTGGCTGTGGTGTGGGCGATATCAAAACTACGACCCTACCTATATGGAAGACACTTCAAGATAATTACAGACCATCACGCATTGTGCTGGCTGAAAAATCTTAAAGATCCAACAGGTAGACTTGCAAGGTGGGCACTGAAAATTCAGGAATACGATTTTGACATAATACACAAATCGGGTAAAAAACATATGGATGCTGATGGCTTATCTAGAGGACCCCTACCTGAAACGGATTGGGTCGAAGATTATGAACGACTATTTTTGAATCAGATAATAAATGAAGAGGATGAATTCATAGAAAATGTTAAGAAAAGCCTTAAAGGAAGCAAACGAACAATCACACAGAATTTTAAAGAGGAAAATGGATGTCTATATAAAAAGAACCCAAACCCTGAAGGCAGAGCATGGTTGCTGGTAGTGCCGAAGAAGAGAAGGAAAGAAATCGTGAGTGAATTCCACAACCATATGCTGAATGGCCATCTAGGCGTCGCCAGAACCACATACCGTTTGAAGAATAAATATCATTGGCCTTCCATGCTGAAAGATGTTTCAGAATTTGTAAAGACGTGCCATCTTTGCCAAAGTCGGAAAGGTTCAAATCAGTCGCCCTCTGGAATTTTGCAACCCATTCCCCCAGCTAACTACCCTTTTGAAAGAATCGGGATTGACTTTGTTGGTCCCTTGCCATCAACGAAAAGAAGAAGGAAGTGGATAATTGTGTTGACTGATTATTATACCAGGTACGCTGAAACAAAGGCAGTCTCAGAAGCAACAGTGAAAGAAGTCTCTACATTTTTAATCGAACAATTTTTTTACGTCACGGGGCCCCAAGGTTTCTTATTAGTGACAGAGGTTCACAGTTCACTAGCAATTTGATGAAGGAGGTTATGAAAATGTGCAAAGTTAAACACTGCTTCACGACGAGCTACCATCCCCAGACTAACGGACTAACGGAACGGCTAAATAGAACTCTAATCAACATGATAAGCATGTATGTAAATACAGACCAGAAGAACTGGGACGAAATCCTCCCTTTCGTCACCCACGCGTACAATACCACGATTCAAGAAACCACAGGCTACTCTCCATTTTTCCTGTTATTTGGGAGGGAACCCATGTCCCTCTTAGACGACGATAATATCCCAATTGACAGTAACATGAACGATTATGACGAATATATAGAAAATTACTTAGATAAAATAGCAAGGACGAGACAGGTAGTCATTAACAACACAGAGAAGACTCAGGAAAGAATGAAGAGAAACTATGACAAAAAACACAACGAGAGAATCTATGAACCAGGACATTTAGTGGCAGTTTGGACACCAGTCAGGAAAATCGGAAAATGTGAAAAACTATTGAGAAAATATTTTGGCCCATATCGAATATTAAAGAAGCTGTCTAACTTAAATTACTTAATTGAGCCGAAAGATAATCCTGGCCAGGACCCATTGATTGTCCATGTCTCAAGACTCAAACCCTATTTTGAGAGAATTGATGAGGTAACTCACGAGGACGTGATGACCTCTGGAGAGGGGGAAGTGTTACATTATGATTAATGGCGTATTTCTTATATTATTTTTAATATATTTGAAATTTAAATTATATATTTATTTATTTTTATATTCTATGATATTTATTTAAAACAGATTATTTAGATTATCATCATTTGTATTTAGGTACACGTGTGACTTCACTGCTCTCTTTGATGTGAGAAAATAAAGAAAGGATCCTGGAGGCTACTTAAAGAAGACTTATCTCGTTATTCCCTTTTATAAAGTTGTAGGATGGTTGAAACACGCTCTGGTAAGATGCAAGACCCAGCACAGGAGAGAATCAAGGCTGAAGAGTCTGCCAAGCCGCAACTTGGTGCAACAATATACCCGGCCTTTCTTGCAGCCCTCTATATGGCTGACATCAATCAAGAAGAGGACATCCATACGGCACCTCGGTTTGCCGGTATTGTGATCAGGGTGCATGGACCGATCTGATCTGCTCCGTGGACAAGACACCACCACCTATCAGTTCTCTATATAAGTTCAAAGTCTATCAGTTCAAATCTTATTTCTACCATTCTCTAGTTCGCACCATCCTGGCGTCTGCCAATACGCATTTACAAGTGCTCCCTTGGCGAATCCCTTCTTGTCTGGAGCAAGACTCTCAAGGTGGGGACGCTCCTTTGCTGAAGAAATGTGTACATATGTAAATGTATATATTTCCATATATACATATTCTCCTGTTTATTTTATTATAATTTTTAAAATAATTTCTTCTTACCATTGATTAGAAGTTTTTTTATTGTTTAAATTGCCAATTGTATACACCATTCTCTTTCCATTCATTTTACTTTTATCTTTCTTCGTCATCTATTTTTTCTTTATATGTTTTTCTACAATTTTTTTTTCTGATAACTTTCAAATGGTTTCATTTCCCAATCTCTAGATTTCTTCATTCCTGATCCAATGTATGTAAACCCCATCTTATTTCTATCCTCTCCTAGATTTTCACATTTTAAATACTTCAAAGAACTATATTCACAAAATAAACATAACAAAAACTGCAGATGTCTGGTAGAATAAACCGTTGAGATTTCTTGGAGAATTCACAACTGGTATACCAAGCACTTCTAATATCTTTTTCTCTTTTATTTAGGAAGTGTTTTAATACGAGTGTTATATAAATAACGATTCATAGTGAAAATGTTTCAGAACAAAAATGTCATTAAAATATAGGAAATTGACTTTTGAAAATTCGCGATTACAGGGCTCTTAAAAACAGCGGCAGACCAATCTATACAAAACGACCTTACAAGAATGGATAAATCTAAGCTATACTCTCTCACTACAAAGACATTCACATATCTTTCATGACGGAAGGATACCTTTTAGGGGATTTTTCTTTCCCGGTTGTAAGACTACTCGCACAAGTTAGAATACTTTCAAGTTTTTTTAGAGAAAATCACACCAAGATGCTCTGCGGTGAGGACCCGATTTGTACCTTCTGTAATTCAAAACTAAAAAATGGTCAGTGACCCTAAATAAAGGCTTTTTTGTTGTTGTTGTTGTTTGACTTTTAAAGATTTAACGGCTAATCTCTCTTTAATTTCTTTTTTTTTATCCCATTTTTATATTCAACTCTCTCGTAAGATGTTATGAAATCGAAGCCGATCATGTATTGATGAGGTCCATAGCCTAAATCTAGGATATACTGATTACAAATTTGTCAGTATATGCTCATAGCTGGCGTTCTAGCTTATTCTTTAATATAAATCTTCCCCATCTGTGCAGAGATGGCAAAAAAATGTTTAAGGGCATTTTAAAAGGAAAATATATCTTATTTGTATATTCGAATTAAATCCTCCAATAATTTTCCAAAATGAGCATTAGACTCCATCTGTTATAAGAAATTGAAGCTATTTTTTTACGTGAATGATTCTTTTTAAAATAAAACAATTTATACTGCCCTTACTGCAATGATCAAATCAATAGAAGCGCCTGGCTCTTCAAAACAGCTAAATGCAATATTACAGCGGTATGGTAGATTAAACTGGCGAAACCGCTGTTGGGTTCACCACTGATGAGTTAGGCTTTGACATAAAATTTATTATTTCATTAAGGGCAGTAGAAAATTGTTTTATTAAAAAAAATCATACGCGTCAAAAATAGTTTCAAATTTATAAAATAGTAATATATTTAAATAGGCCTAATTAAGTAAGCTAATGCATATATAGTGTTTTGTGATTTCCCCAAAATGTGTCTGATGGTCTTTATAAAATAATAATAAGCAGAAAAGAATAAAGTAGCTATTTTATTCAGGTATTTACAAGGCGGCAAATATTTAATATGTCTGAGAGATAAAGTGCTAAATATTTCAGAAAATATACATAAAATACCATGAATAATGTATTTTTATAGGCAAAACATTTTTATAATTTTATATGTGTCGAATTATTTTATTATTGTCTGAATTGTTTATATTTTGTTCGAAAATTTATTTGGCAAATTATAATTAATATCTCTTTATAAAAAATTAGCAGAGGCTTTAAGTTTTATTCAGGGTATTTATTAAAATTATTTATTAATGTATACTATTTAATTTATTATCCAAACCTTTTTTCTATAACAAACAATTTTATATATTATAATTTATAAATAAACTCCTAAAATTTGTATTTTAATATATTTAATATTAAATCACAATGAAAGTGAAAATATTTATTTACGATTAGTTTTTTGGATAAAATATATAAATATACAGATTTTCTTTTTAACTTTCTTTTTTTTTTTAATTCCGCAGAGTTTTAGATGTGTTTTTAAAAATATATGTGTAAATAGGCAATGGAATTTTAAAGTCATATCTGCCATATTATATATTTAAAATAAGAATAAACACAAAAAATTGTGATTTTTCAATAAGGTAGGCGCATTAAAATTAAATATATATTTTAAATATGAAAAAAGCAAGTACCATTATAAAATTATATCTTATAAAAATTCAATAAAATTTTGCAATGAAAAATGTATTTATCTATTTATAGCAGGAATTTAAATCTCTATATAAAGCTAGTATATATATTATCAATAATTATTTACACTTTAATATATACATAATTTAACAAAATGTTTCTTTTCAAAAATATTAATTGAAAATAAAAAAAATTGCATTTTAAAAACAAAATAAATATTTCTCTCAATATAAAGCATAGCTTCATGACTCAGTTTCAAATAATATAATTGATATAATATCTTTCTTAATATAATACTAATATTTGAAAATTACACATTTTAAATTATAAATAACATTTTAAATTTCAGAATATATTTTTAAAACTTCTTTTGATTCTGTAATGTTTATAAAATCCTTTTTTTATTTCAGATTTAAAAAAGCATATAAAATTTTGTGAAAGCAAGAAACTATTTTAAAATATTAGAAAATTTAAACTAAAGTAAAAAAATTGAATATTTTAGATTTTACAAACCTAAAATATAATTTAAATAATTATACGACTCTATTTCATGATGTATTAAATTCTAAAAATGGTAGAATCATTTATATTTTTAATCAAAAGAATTTAGAGAGACAACATAAAAATATAAAAATGAAAAAAATATATGAATAAAACGTCCAAATATGAGTCAAATATTTGTCGTTTTATTAAATGGAATAACATGTTAGGATAATAAAGAACAAATTTTAAGTAAAAGTATGCATTAATGAATACCAAAAATAGATTTTCTTTCAGTTAGTTGGTGGCCATGGAGGAAACCCAGGTGCTTGAGGATAAGGTTTGCCATCACGTACTAGAACAGGAACAGTAACCCTACGTGCTTCTTTGTCTTGACGTTGTCTCTTGCACTTGTAACGTCGGTTCTGGAACCAAATCTTGACTTGGGTTGATGTAAGCTTGAGTAGACCTGCTAACTGATCTCTTTCGGCTGCTGATAAATAACGTTGTTGCTTGAACCGTCGTTCCAGCTCATACACTTGAGCTTGGGAGAATAGAACTCGTGGTTTACGTCGCGTACGGGGACGTCCTGAACATGAGGATCCTGGACACACCAGGTTGAAGGTAAGATACCTCTTATAAATCATCAGAATCTTTTGTATATCAAATATACACCCACAGTGTTTAGATCACAATTATCATAAGGGTTTACAGATGCTTAAACCGTAACAGGTATTTTTTTTGTAAATTAAATTTAATTGCCATCTATCGTTAGAATTTTACACAAATATATTTACTGGCAATGCGTTTCTTTTGAATATCATCAAATATTATCTCTACAGACCTTACTGCAATGATATGATTTATTGAATGATAGGGCTTGGTTCATCAGTAGTAAACCCTCTCAGGTATTTTTTTCTTCATTAGAATTTAAATCTTGTTGTGATCATCAGATAAGTTGATTTATGTCAGTTACATCTCTTATAACTGTTCAAATATATATATATTATATAATCTAAAAATTCGAATATTTCTATATTTAAAAATATATATATTTTATTTCATTCATTGATAATTTTACTTTTGTTATCATCGTTTTTAGAAAGACTTTCAATTTTGTTGTATAGCTTTGTTGTAAATATGCTTAGTTAACATATCTATCCTTTTAAATCACTAATATAGGATTAACTTTATAAATTCTATATAATGTGAAAATAACTAATGTGTAATTTTTTCTCAAGTAATTGAAAATAAAAGCTACTTGACGGTAAATAATTATCTTTTTTTTATCACGACTGCACCAACCCTTTATCTTATCGATCCTTTGTCTTATCAACCCTTTATCTAACAACAACAACAAAATATTCATAACATATATATAAATAATTATATATATTATATCTAATATGAATAGAAACAAGGAACGTTTACAGTATGGTTACCATTCAGTGATAAGCGATTTATTTGAACAGTTATAAGAGATATAACTGACATAAATTATCAACTTATCTGATGATCACAACAAGATCTAAATTCTATAATGAAGGAAAAAAACTCAATAGCAAATCTCAATCGTAACAGGTATTCTTTATATACACTCATGGAGACAACTTAAGAAGGTTGTACCTTTTACCATGTGTATATCGGGATTCAAACAATAACTCTGAAGGATATTTGATACATAGTGACTTTTATTGAAGACGCACGAGATAACCAAGTGTAAACAAAATTGTCTCTGACTCCTTCAAATATATTTTTAGAAAAAAACAGACGAAGATTCTCCTTTTCCTTAAGTTTTGTCCATGAGTGTAGATACCTTAGGAGGTACTCTTCTGTACCCTATACCAAGAAGCTATTTCCTTCTACTGCCTTACCACTACGCCGTAAGGAACAATGACCACAACGGCGAAAAGATGAATCAAGAGAGCCAATAATCCAATAATGGTACAATACATTAACACTAAATAATAATTTTATATAAAAAATAGACACTTCGGCCAGTTGGAGCTTTTTATTTTCTCTCTATAAATAATAAGTTATGTGTGACGATGAGTTCTTAGCTATAAAGAACTCACTTTCTAATTGGCTACAGAATAAAAGAGAAAATATAAACTATCCTGTATTAATCCTAATTTACATCTCCAAACAACCACGTCATCTACAGGATTGTGCAGGGCAGAGTGAGTCGAGGAGTAACATAATTTCTACCAATAACGTCTCTCCATAGATTTGTATATAGTTCCAGTATTTTATATATTTTGATTAAATACATGATAATGCTACAACAAGGTTACGCTGGTATAACATTATGTTTTGCAAATTTTCAATAACACATTTTTCTTATGTTTTTAAGTAAAAAAGGCATATATTAGATCAAAATATCATTTATTTTACCAATATACGTCTTTTTACTTAAATATTTATTTATGGATTGCTCTATTTTAAAATTTTAATATGTATTCTACCTCCATATTCGTCTTGTTTTACGGAGATAATTTAAAGGTAAGTTTATATTCTTAAGACATCTATAGAATGGCCGTTGATGTGCGAAATTTCACATTTTGCTTAGCGATTTTAAAGGATTTTAGAGAACATCCCTTTTAGTATGAAAATCCACTTAATCACATGGCCTGGTATTGATGCTAATGAAAGATACTGTGATTACTTTCCCGTGGAAGTGTTTACTGTATAATGGGCATTAAATTGTGTATCATTATATTTTACTTCATAGTATATATTTTTTCTCTGTATATATCTATATAAAACTGTTGGAAAAAAAATAGTAAAATAGTAAATTTAAAATAGTAAATCAATGATCTTGTAATACTTTTGGACTGACAACACTGTAATATAAAAACGAGAACAAAGAGTTTTGGTTTTGTTTACATAATTAGTAAGTGAAATTGTTAATTGTTTTTTTTCCTCTCTCCCTCTCTTTGAAAATAATAAATTTAAAATAATTTCTTTTAAAAGGTAAAATCGCCTAATTCTTTAAAACCACTTCAGCTGTAAGTAAACTTGTTATTTGTTGTTTCATTGTCTGAACCATAAAAGATTCGCAACAAATACAACTCTAAGAATGAACCAGCTTCTTCAAGGATTTGTTCGAATGAAGGGGTTTAACCAGTTTATGGGTCGGTGGAAGGCTGGGTAAACCGTTTGGTTTTCGACCACTAGGACCCGGGTTCGATTCCCGCATTGGGCACTTTTTCTGTTTAAAAAAAAAATGCTCCAATGGCCCCCGATTCTTGCAAAAGTCCAACCCCACCAGCGAGTGCAAGTAACCAAACGGGGCTCTGGCATTTGTAAGTGCAAAGTCGAACTGCTTTTCACATGTGTAGACATGTGGTGCGCTTACAGTAAAAAGCAGTCGCTAACTACCCACCATGATTATCATGGCCTGTATCACGTGTACTAGGGATAAGCCAAAAATATATATATAATTAACGCATTATATATAAGGGAATCATTATTAATGAACGCTGGTATATTATATAGCGCTTATATTTACTGAAAACTTCTCATAAAGGTAATATAACTTTGCAGCTAAATATTGAGAGTAAAAAAATACTGCAGTTGACCTGTGAAAACAGCGTGTTTATACTCTTGACAGATTCAGAAATGCAATTGCGACAAGAAATATAACACAGTTCCTCACTTTTATAGCATAAATGTACATTAAAAAAGGTATACACCGATCATCAGGCCTGATGATGAGCTAGCGCTTGAAAGCTAGCCGTTTTATATTTTTATAATAAAGAAACTTTTTGCAATTAATTTGATCGGTGTATACCTTTTTTAATCGTCATTGCAATTATTCCGCAATATAAATGTACATATTTTTATTAGTATTCCAATGGAAAAAATAATATTTTTAAAATCTAAATTAAAAATCCATATTGATTTTTATATCTGAAATAGTAAATATACGTATGAGAAGTTGTTTATGAGATCTGCAAATATCAGATATATAGCGAGAAATATGGTTGAATGTGATATAAATAGAAGAGGACGGTGTGTCTTTTTTACTGACTTACTAAACAAATATTTGAAGACATCCACAGGAGATGACATCATCTGCCTGAAACGTTCTTGGCATCTTCCCAGAACCGCTTTCGTCTGCTTCGATTCCTGATCACGTGGAAAGAAGGATTCCTGGGTTTCAGGAATGGTTACACCCTGTGTGTTATTGTCGTGTCCAATGAAGAGCTTCAGATGTCCCCATACATCTCTACCACAGCAGCAGCTATGTCCACTATCTTGGGTGTGTAAAGTTCTGGGTCCATGTCAATTTTCTGTTGTTGTTGTTGTGTCCAATGAAGAACCTCAGATGTCCCCATACATCTCTATCACAGCAGTCGCATTGTCCACTATTGTGTGTTGTTGTTGTGTCCAATAAAGAGCCTCAGATGTCTCCATACATCTCTATCACAGCAGCAGCAATGTCCACTATCTTGGGTGTGTAAAGTTCTGGGTCCATGTCAATTTTCTGTTGTTGTTGTCGTGTCCAATGAAGAGCCCTCAGATGTCCCCATGCATCTCTATCACAACAGTCGCATTGTCCTCTATTGTGTGTTGTTGTTGTGTCCTATGAAGAGCCTCAGATGTCCCCATGCATCTCTATCACAGCAGTCGCATTGTCCACTATTGTGTGTTGTTGTTGTGTCCAAAGAAGAGCCTCAGATGTCTCCATACATCTCTATCACAGCAGTCGCATTGTTCACTATTGTGTGTTGTTGTTGTGTCCAAAGAAGAGCCTCAGATGTCTCCATACATCTCTATCACAGCAGTCGCATTGTTCACTATTGTGTGTTGTTGTTGTGTCCTATGAAGAGCCTCAGATGTCTCCATACATCTCTATCACAGCAGTCGCATTGTCCACTATTGTGTGTTGTTGTTGTGTCCTATGAAGAGCCTCAGATGTCTCCATACATCTCTATCACAGCAGTCGCATTGTTCACTATTGTGTGTTGTTGTTGTGTCCAAAGAAGAGCCTCAGATGTCTCCATACATCTCTATCACAGCAGTCGCATTGTCCACTATTGTGTGTTGTTGTTGTGTCCAAAGAATAGCCTCAGATGTCTCCATACATCTCTATCACAGCAGTCGCATTGTTCACTATTGTGTGTTGTTGTTGTGTCCTATGAAGAGCCTCAGATGTCTCCATACATCTCTATCACAGCAGTCGCATTGTCCACTATTGTGTGTTGTTGTTGTGTCCTATGAAGAGCCTCAGATGTCTCAATACATCTCTATCACAGCAGTCGCATTGTTCACTATTGTGTGTTGTTGTTGTGTCCAAAGAAGAGCCTCAGGTGTCTCCATACATCTCTATCACAGCAGTCGCATTGTCCACTATTGTGTGTTGTTGTTGTGTCCAAAGAAGAGCCTCAGATGTCTCCATACATCTCTATCACAGCAGTCGCATTGTTCACTATTGTGTGTTGTTGTTGTGTCCTATGAAGAGCCTCAGATGTCTCCATACATCTCTATCACAGCAGTCGCATTGTTCACTATTGTGTGTTGTTGTTGTGTCCAAAGAAGAGCCTCAGATGTCTCCATACATCTCTATCACAGCAGTCGCATTGTCCACTATTGTGTGTTGTTGTTGTGTCCAAAGAAGAGCCTCAGATGTCTCCATACATCTCTATCACAGCAGTCGCATTGTTCACTATTGTGTGTTGTTGTTGTGTCCTATGAAGAGCCTCAGATGTCTCCATACATCTCTATCACAGTAGTCGCATTGTCCACTATTGTGTGTTGTTGTTGTGTCCTATGAAGAGCCTCAGATGTCTCCATACATCTCTATCACAGCAGTCGCATTGTTCACTATTGTGTGTTGTTGTTGTGTCCAAAGAAGAGCCTCATATGTCTCCATACATCTCTATCACAGCAGTCGCATTGTCCACTATTGTGTGCTGTTGTTGTGTCCTATGAAGAGGCTCAGATGTCTCCATACATCTCTATCACAGCAGTCGCATTGTCCACTATTGTGTGTTGTTGTTGTGTCCAAAGAAGAGCCTCAGATGTCTCCATACATCTCTATCACAGCAGTCGCATTGTTCACTATTGTGTGTTGTTGTTGTGTCCTATGAAGAGCCTCAGTTGTCCCCATGCATCTCTATCACAGCAGTCGCATTGTCCACTATTGTGTGTTGTTGTTGTGCCCTATGAAGAGCCTCAGATGTCTCCATACATCTCTATCACAGCAGTCGCATTGTCCACTATTGTGTGTTGTTGTTGTGTCCAAAGAAGAGCCTCAGATGTCTCCATACATCTCTATCACAGCAGTCGCATTGTTCACTATTGTGTGTTGTTGTTGTGTCCTATGAAGAGCCTCAGTTGTCTCCATGCATCTCTATCACAGCAGTCGCATTGTTCACTATTGTGTGTTGTTGTTGTGCCCTATGAAGAGCCTCAGATGTCTCCATACATCTCTATCACAGCAGTCGCATTGTCCACTATTGTGTGTTGTTGTTGTGTCCTATGAAGCGCCTCAGATGTCTCCATACATCTCTATCACAGCAGTCGCATTGTCCACTATTGTGTGTTGTTGTTGTGTTCTATGAAGAGCCTCAGATGTCTCCATACATCTCTATCGCAGCAGTCGCAATGTTCTCTATCTTGGGTGTGTAAAGCTGCTGCTCCCACACCCTGTTTGTGATAATGGAAATATAATATTTCTCTTTAAATACGTCTCGTTATTCCGCAATAGAGGCATGGGCAACATCTAGAGCTTTGTTCCTTAGTCATGATCTAAAAATGTTAAGCCACGTAGAATGTTGAATATATATTAATTAATTGTTACCACAGAGTGTGTGTAAGCTCACAGTTAAATGGCGCTAACCGAAAGAAGAAAAGTTCCTTTGTTTAATATTAGTTTCCCTTTTATATTTTGTTCTCTCTCTTGTAAGCCAATAAATATAATGTGAAAAAATAGTACAAATGTAACATTGTACTGGGATAAGGTGCATAAATTAAGAAAAAGGCATCTCCTTATCGTGCAACTGAAAGTTGCTGATGGCTTGCGCCATCTATCGGAATAAATATCAACTATTCTCGTTGATTTTTAATTATTCCAGAATTGGCCAAATACCCATTCTTGATTAATCAAGAAAAGCTAACCACAGACGCGTTTCGGGCTGTTGGCCCTCATCAGCGTGGTGCAAGCTGTACCTCAACGACCAAAAAAAAATTGGTCATTAAGGCATCCTGAAAAATCATGAAACGGGTAGTTAAGGCCAGAATTGTGTATTATTGCGTCAATAAATATAATGTTTAATTAATAATTATTGGAATCAGTTTCATTAAAATTCTAAGCAAAGTCAACATAGAAGAAGAGTACAACCTAGATAAACAATATAAAGAAATGTTTTAAATATTCTATACCTCGCAAAGGATTTCTTTTCTAAATGTATTATACACATGTGTATATTATTATTATTATAGCGCGTACAAACTTTTGTTGTACAACTGTACAAACTTTTTTCGGATTGAATATTTAAAATAATGTATTGCTAGAGGTCTAAGGATAAAGGATATATACCAAAACAGAAGTGAATAGAAGAAATTAATGTTGGAAAAAAAGAAGGGAAATGTTTTAAAATAATAAATCAATGATCTTAAAATATTTTTAGGTAGACAACACTAATATAGAAAAGAACGAGTGATATTTTTGTTTATATATTTAGTAAGTGTAATTGTTAAATGTTTTTCTCTCTCTCTCTCTCTCTCTCTCTCTCTTTGAAAATAATATATTTAAAATAATTTCTTAAAAGGTAAAAATCGTCTATTTCTTTAAAACCATTTCAGCTGTAAGTAAACTTATTTATTAACACAAAGCAATAACGCAACATCTATACATATAAAATGAAAGGATTTAAAAGCACGAATGTTTCTTTTATACATAATACAAATTTCTACTGTCCTTACTGCGATGAAAAAATATATTGGGAGGGCTTGGCTCATCAGTGGTGAATCCTCCCAGCGGTTTCGTCAATTTAATCCACCAAACCACTTCTAAGAGCTCTAATACTGTATTGGACGATTCTGCTTATATACGCAGCACTGAAGGATGGAATCTCAGAAATGGTTTTCAAGAAAACTATGAACATAAGCTTATAGGACAGTAGAATTACATTCAAACTGATGAGCCAAGCCCTCCCAATATATTTTTTCATCGCAGTAAGGACAGTAGAAATTTGTATTATGTATAAAAGAAACATTCGTGCTTTTAAAAACTTATTTATTGTTTCATCGTCTAAACCTTATAAAACGATGAAAAAGACAAACCCTGACTTCTGATTTGAACATTAATTGATTGTTGAGTATCATCAATTGGAATCAATATTTAACCAATCGTTGATTTTATTTCAGACATTTCGGATTGTTGGTTCTCGTCAATGTGGTGCAGGCTGTGCGTTTAACGACTCACCAAAGTAGGAATTAAAACTTCTTTATGGAAAAAAAAAAGGGTATTTAAGCCCAAATCTCCCAGAGTATCAAATATATATTTGGCCTTAAATACCACTTTTTTGTTACATAAAAACCGTTTAACTCTTCTTTGGTGGCTCGTAAACGTATTGCCTGCATCTCTCTGACGAGGGTTCAATAACACGAAACGTGTACGTGGTTGAATTTTCTTGATGATATATATATATATATATATATATATATTATATATAAATAAAATGAGATTTTCTGTTTGAATTTAGATCATCTTGAGGATTAAGTTATGGTAATGCAATCGTGGTTAAAATCTTGATATTATGTATATGGTTTTGATAAGAGGTTGCTTTAATTGAACTAATGAATATATAAATAAAAAAAACATAATTTTATTAAAGTAATGCCTGGCTTAAGGCGTAAGAATAAAAAATGAAAAATATTATTTACATAATGTACAAAAGTTTTGAGTCGGCCATCGAGAAAAAACAACATTGAGTTTTTATAGTGAAAACGGCGACCTCTGGTGGTCGATTTAACAGAGTATTTTAACTATGAAACATATTCGAAAAACATATTTTTATATAACATATATAATCCTATAGTCTAAGATAAAATTAAATCCATATGCCAATCCATAGCCATATGCAGTCATGATGGTTGTCAAATACCATCAAGGGTCACAATTTGATACCCTAATGATTGAGTGGAGATAAGAAAGAAGAAGAAGAAGATTTGTTATTCTCCACGAAAAAAGTTGCAACGCCAACTACAAATTTTTTAGTATGCAAATATGCGGAGGAATAGTATAAACCATCGATTTTTCGACAGCCAAGACCTAAGCACGAATCCTGCATTGGGCACTTTTTTTTTCTGAAGATAAAATTGCTATGAATGGGGCTTCCGAATTTCTCTTCTTGCAAAAGTACAACCCCATTAGTGAGTCTAATTAACCAAACGGAGAATTGATACACTTGTAAGTGAAGAAGTCAAACTGCTTTTCACATTTTAGAAATAAGGTGTATTTGCAGCAAAAGCAATTGCTAACTACCTACTATAATTATCAATAGATTCGTTAACTACTGCCCGTTATGCTCTGCGGTGAGGACCCGATTTGTACTTTCTGTAATTCAAAACTAAAAAATGAAATCACTCACTATATTTTTGATTGCTCTGCTCTGAAAGAAGAAAGAAGAACCCTTATGCTCAAAACTGGGCAACTCTGTGCTTCACTTCCATCAATAATTGACAATATGACCCAGAATAAGTATATTGTTACGGCGTTTTATGGTTTCCACAAGTCCATATCTCAGAAGAAGGCCAAGTGACACTCACTCCTCACTTTCTTACTGCTACTCTTTTTGTGTTGTGTTTTCTTGCTTCCCTCTTTCTCTTTATTTTTTTCTTTTCTGTCTATATCGTTGTTTCCTTTGTCTCACTGCTTTGTTCTTATGCATACCTCTGGTGAATCCTGTATAGGGTCAGTGACCCTAAATAAAGGCTTTTTGTTGTTGTACTACCTGCTATGTTTATCATGGCCTGTGTACCACATATACTAAGGATAATAACAAAATAATAATCGTTTCTGAACAGAGAACGTTTACTATGGCATATACGGCCGATTTCCTAACTCCTCTCCTAGAATGTTACAAAGAAATTTAAAATTTTAAATCAAGTTAGAGGCGCGTGCGCGCGAAGATAAAAAAAATCCTTCAAGTCTCTTATCTGTGCTTTCTTATCAATCAAAGATAAGGTCTGTTTTGGTTGTTGTCGGTCTTATCAACAGTCTGTTCTACTGGTTTCAAGGTTCTTGGGAGAGTCTGGTTTGGTCTTTTTTCTGCGAAATATGATACAAAATGACCCAATACATTCAACTTCTAACAGCCTTATCGCATTGCAGGACACTTAGCAATAAACAATGGCAACTAACACCCTTGGATCTCTCGAATTAAGCATCATAAACCTTAGATTTGAACATCCATACCAGAATAAAAACACCCTGTCATTTTGGTTATTTATTTAAAAGTTGCAAAGACACGCAATATCCACAATTAAGATAATTGCGTGTAAATATGAAAGTATATACAAATCATCATGAAATTAACATAATTAAACATTGGGAAGCACGCAGATTACACATTCGATATCAAATTTTGCATATAGTAATTAAAAATAGTAGCTTGAAATATGAAACACCGTATGAAATATGTACACAAAATTTTCCATTTGCAACAGTTAGAACAACGTGTAGACTAAGTAAATTAATCACATCTAATGATTATATCAGACCCTGTCAACAGATAAACACCCTGTCATGATCAATATTTGATTCCTCCACATGTAAGCTCTCTATATATTTCATATTTACCGATATTTGTCCATATTATATATACACCCATACCTCGCTTTGCGTCGGGGTTACGTTCCAAAAAAACACGACGCAAATTGAAACGACGCAAAGTGAAAATTTGTGAAGGCGCAATCAAAAACAAAGGTGTTGCTATATTTTAGGAAAAAAATAAATAAATAAATAAAGACTCGAATCCAAAACAACGCAAATTCGAAATTCTAACGACGCACAGTGAAAATCAGTAAAAATTAAGCAGCGACGCAACTTCGAAAAAAACGCAAAACGAAACGACGCAAAGCGAGGTATTGGTGTGCTCTATTCGTTAATCTATAAAAATATCATATATAGCTGACTTTGATTTACAGGTCAAACTCTTTCTTTAGTTATGCAACAACAAAAACAACAACAAAGACTTTATTAGGGACACTCGTCCCATACAGGATTCTCCTAGACGGGTGATAACTCGTCCCATACAGGATTCTCCTAGACGGGTGATAACTCGTCCCATACAGGATTCTCCTAGACGGGCAATAACTCGTCCCATACAGGATTCTCCTAGACGGGTAATAACTCGTCCCATACAGGATTCTCCTAGACGGGTAATAACTCGTCCCATACAGGATTCTCCTAGACGGGTAATAACTCGTCCCATACAGGATTCTCCTAGACGGGTGATAACTCGTCCCATACAGGATTCTCCTAGACGGGTAATAACTCGTCCCATACAGGATTCTCCTAGACGGGTAATAACTCGTCCCATACAGGATTCTCCTAGACGGGTAATAACTCGTCCCATACAGGATTCTCCTAGACGGGCAATAACTCGTCCCATACAGGATTCTCCCAGATGGGTAATAACTCGTCCCATACAGGATTCTCCTAGACGGGCAATAACTCGTCCCATACAGGATTCTCCCAGATGGGTAATAACTCGTCCCATACAGGATTCTCCTAGACGGGTAATAACTCGTCCCATACAGGATTCTCCTAGACGGGTAAATAACTCGTCCCATACAGGATTCTCCCAGATGGGTAATAACTCGTCCCATACAGGATTCTCCCAGATGGGTAATAACTCGTCCCATACAGGATTCTCCCAGATGGGTAATAACTCGTCCCATACAGGATTCTCCTAGACGGGCAATAACTCGTCCCATACAGGATTCTCCCAGATGGGTAATAACTCGTCCCATACAGGATTCTCCTAGACGGGTAATAACTCGTCCCATACAGGATTCTCCTAGACGGGTAAATAACTCGTCCCATACAGGATTCTCCTAGACGGGTAATAACTCGTCCCATACAGGATTCTCAGGGGGTAGGTGGAAGGATGGTCTAAACCGTTGGTTTTAGACCGGTACGGCCCGGATTCGATTCCCGCATTGGGCACTTTCTTTTTCTGATAAAAAAATGCTCCAATAGCCCCCGATTCTTGCAAAAGACCAACCCCATAAGCGAGTGCAATAAACCAAACGGGGCTCTGGCATATTTGTAAGTGCAAAGTCGAACTGCTTTTTACATGTGTAGACATGTGATGCACTTACAGTAAAAGCAGTCGCCTTCTTCAAACCACCATGGTTATCATGGCTTGTACCACGTGTACTAGGGATAAACAAAAAAAAAACGAATATAAAATAACTACATATTATAAAATAAATGAAGCCTCCAGGGCCAAGTTTCTTATTCAACTTTTTATTTTCAAGCTTTCGGACTTGTCAGTCCTTCAACAGGATTATCACGTTTAAACTTAACAATAAATACAATTTTTATATAAACATTATTATATACATATTTTAAATACTTATTATATATTGAGAGAGAAAATATATTACATTATTTCTGTTTGTAAAACAAATTTTTAAATATAAGTACGTGCTGGTTGAATGATATCTCGAGACTTCAAATTAAATTTAATAAATCCGTGAACTATTGTGTTATATATAGAAGAGTGCCTACATCTATTGGATAGTATTTGTCCATATTGTTTTGTATGTTTATGATATTTCTATGCATCTGTTTATGCTTTTTTGCTGTTTGGTTATCATAGATTCTATATAACTATTATTTAACACTTAAAGTTGCACCGCATAAGTTTCTTTTTTGTGAAAAATCAATATTTATTTCAAAGAGAAATATTTACTATTTCTAACTTTTTTTGGATGAAGTATGAAAGGGTGAAAATATGAAGAGTAAAAAGTTAGAAATAGTAAATATTTCTCTTTGAAATAAATATTGATTTTTCACAAAAAAGAAACTTATGCGGTGCAACTTTAAGTGTTTTATAATCATACGCCGCAGTCCTTTATAATGTATTATAAGTTACTTTAAGTATTATTTACGAACGGAAAAATACGTCCAGGGTAGCCTAGTGGACATGGCATCTGCCCGGTAAGCGGAAGGTTGTGGGTTCGATTCCCGCCCCTGGACACTTTTATTTTTCCGTTCGCCATTACTCTTCATATTTTCACCCTTTCATACTTCATCCAAAAAAAGTTAGAAATAGTAAATATTTCTCTTTGAAATAAATATTGATTTTTCACAAAAAAGAAACTTATGCGGTGCAACTTTAAGTGTTTTATAATCATACGCCGCAGTCCTTTATAATAACTATTATTGAGGTCATCTCTTCTCAATATAGATTGGTGTCTCTCTTTACCTTGAGAGACAACCTAGTGTTTTAGTCCAGCTACTTGACCAGCTCCGCAACTCCAAAGGAAGAGGCTTTAAGAACGACTACCAAACGTCCAAAATCTTAACCAGAACTCTTTTTTTATTAAAAAAACACGGTCAATTTATACATTAAGGAAATTTACATACTAATTTATACAATAAAGAAATTTACTTTTTTTTTTCTTAGTTTTTAAATTACAACTATATTTGCATAAAATAAAGTTGACTACTTTAGTAGTCGTAACAAATATATTGTGTGGGTTAATGAAAATATCCTTTTCAACCTCCAAAGACGACAGAGGAAATAAGATCACAAATGTTCAGATATCCATCCAAAGAAAGATAGACATAAGAAGTAGAAGGGAGAGTATTTTTAAGAGTGTCGCCGTTTGACATGTGACATGGAGAGACAGAATTAAATAAACAGAAGGGGAAACCGAAGCTTTTAGTGTATTTATCCTGGAGCAGCTCTGACAATGGGCTCTGTGTGCTCTCTGGAATCTTTCCTTCCCTTCATTCCTCCACAGAAATATGATATCCATCTTCTGTATGAACAATAACAATTATCGAAAGCTAATTTTTATCTTTAAAATATGTTGTTTTTAGTACATATCAAAGAAATATATAAAATATCAAAACAAAAAAGGTATAAAATACTCATCTCTTGATTACTCAGAAAAATCTTGGACCAGATTTTTGGTCGTTGAGATACAGCCCGCACCAAGCTGGACTAGGACTAATAACTCGAAATGCGTTCGTGGTTGACCTTTCTTGATTTATTAAGAAAATGGGTTGGCTAAATATCATGGAACAAGTTAAATCAATATTTAGTTGATTTCTGTTCTATTAGATTGCGCTCTGCTATCTAAAAGGATCATATGAGAGGTCAGAATAAACCTTTTTGGATTTAATACCAACACCTAATCTTTTTTTCAAGTTTTTTCTTATTTTTCACATATATAAATATATACTGAGGTCTTTTCAGAGAAACAAAGAGAATATTATTGCAATTTATTGAATATCAAATGATAACTCTTTTAAACTACAACGCCTCTGATGATTAAAACATATGATAAGCAAGCATTCAACTTCTGTAGCATAAAATCCTGATCAAATAATAAAACCTCGATTATTACCCTGGATTCTCCAAATGTTTTGTTGGTTGAATGCAATCAAGGAGATGTTGAGAACTGGGGTTCTATTGTTTTTTTTTTTTGTACTAGGTGTGTATGTTGGGAATATTTTGATATTGCCTGTAAACTTGAGAGATATGAAGCATATTCTCTATTCCATAAAATAATCCTCAGCATCTCAATATATAAAGTGAAATCATAAGGCTTCCAGGGATAAGTTTCTTTTTGAAGAATTTATTTCTGATCTTTAGATTTCGATCATGAAATTTTTCCTACAGTAGAAAACGTGATACAATAATGGTATTATGGATTATTTTTTATAAATTTAATTGCTATCTATCAATATAAAATCTACAACAGTTCAAATTTTGGCAATGCGATTCTGTAGAGATAAAAAGAAACATATTTCCAAAAATTAATTGTAGAAAATATTATGGATTATTGTATCACATTTTCTCTTCTGTAGAAAGGCTCTCATACCCGAAAGCTAAAGAGATTTGAATTAAATTATTTAAAAATAAACTTTTTCCCGGGAAGGCCTGGTGTTTTCACTTTAAGTATTCCCCAATTAATTAAGTAATTATTGATTACTCCCTCTCTCATCAATAAAGTTATCACTTCATTTTATATACATACAACTATATTTTCCTCTGCTTAACCACTTTCAAGCTATATATGTATGAGTTGTTTGATTTTTGGTATTACTGTTGAATCACATCAATCTTGATTCTTTCTTGACACACGAACTGTGTTCCTACCATAGTTGCATATTGTCTTATAAAATACCATAGTCTTGAGTTGTCCAGTCTTTAAACAGGGAATTATTGGTTGACATTATCTTTACATAACATTCTCTCTCTCTCTTTAAGTAATTATTTATATCACAAAAAACTTACATTTCTCCATCAATTATTTTCTAATTAAAAGTTTGTTGGATTGGATAAAAGGATTGTTGAATTATATGACCACATGACCGGCTGGGCTGAGCATCATGAGATATGTTTACTGCTTAAGAATCCATTCGTTTCTTTAATTTATTAATAGAGGTTTATCTTCTCTTTGATACCTTGCGTTAAATAGGTTAACAAATTATTAACCGAAACATTGATATAAATAAAAATAAACTAGTTTTCGTGAGGGATGCGAAATCTTTTTATGTATTAAATGACCAACCAGAAAATGATTTTCTAAACTATTGTTTAACATAGCTCCCTCTACTGGCTCTAGTATCTCTCTATGAAGAATAAATAAAAATTCTTTATGATCCTTGTAAAACTAGCTTTATGGTTTCTAAGTAATTTGAACATAGAAATATCTAACAATTAGCCATCAATAGAAAGTAATTTCAAAAACAAAATATTTATCCCAGAAAATTTTTAAGATGAATTTTACTTTAAAAATGATTTCAAAAATTTCTTTCAAGATTTAATATCTCAATAGAAATAGTTAATCTCAAGTAAACCTTATTATCAGTGATTTGCAAAAGTTGAATATTTTAAAGAATTTCAAATAGATATTTGTTGAAAAAGGAGGAAGATAGGAGAGGGCACTGAACACCGGAGGATTTTTATTAAACCGATCACGGTAAGATAACACAACTAACTAACTAACCAAGACATCCATCTATATATACACCGCAACACACCACAGAGTAACCGGTCACTGGTCAAAACAATTATATCATGAAATCCGAGAGAATTGCCATTTTAACACTTCCTCTCAATTCATCAGATTTCTACATTCCAAATCCAGTGACGTGTTTTTCATACAAAAACCTTGGTAGGCCTTTAGTAAGGATGTCGGCAACATTTTCTTGGGTTGGTGTGTGGACGACCTCGACAAGTCCATCGCTGCAAATGCTTCTGATGTAATGCCATTTGATGTCAATATGCTTAGTTCTGGCATGATAAACCGGATTCCTCGCCAGCTGTTGAGCACCCTGGTTATCCGTCTTCAGAACAGTCGGTCCATTCAGCAATTCACCAAATCCCATCTCGTCCAACAGCGCTCTAAGGTAGACTGCCTCCTTTCCTGCTTCACAAAGTGCGATGTACTCAGATTCTGTGCTCGAAAGAGTGACAGTCTGCTGCTTCTTCGATTCCCAGGCTATTGGACCTCTTGCCAAAAAGTAAACAATTCCCGTATGAGATTTTCTATCCACGAGGTTTCCACCCCAATCAGCGTCGACATAACCATGAAGAGCCTCATTAGATTTCCTGTAGGTAATCCTCAAACATGAGGTGCCTTTCAAATAGCGGAGGACACGCTTGGCAGCATTCCAGTGCTGTCTCCTAGGATCATTACTGAACTGTCCCAAAGCACTAACTGCATAGGCTATATCGGGCCTTGTCGACACTGAGAGATATATCAATGATCCAATCAGTGATTGGTATTCTACCTTTTTCACTGGCTCATTCTCACCTTCTATAGATGCAATTTTTGTTAACTTGGAGTTCGAGTCCATGGGTGTAGAAATAGGCTTTGCCTCTTTCATCCTATATTTCGCCAGAAGTTCTTCAATATATCTCTCTTGATCTATGGATATTGAACCATCCTCTTTCATTTGTATCCTTATACCCAGGCAACAATTTATCCCTCCAAGATCCTTTATTTTGAATATTCTCTTCATACTTTCTTTAAAGGATTTCAACGTGTCTTCTCTTTCAGCCGCAATTATCAGATCATCAACATAGATTGCCACCAGGAGAATACCTTCATCATGCTTGATATAGACACAATTGTCAGATTGAAGTTGCTTCAGTCCCAAATTCTTTAATTCATTGTTAAGCTTTTCATGCCAAACTATTCCAGCTTGTTTTAACCCATAAATGGCCTTCTTGAGTCTACATACCTTCTCTGGATATTTTCTTGAGACGAAGTTTTCCGGCTGTGTCATATAAATTTCTTCTTTAATTTCTCCATTTAAATAAGCAGATTGAACGTCCATCTGATGGAGTAGCAAGTTGTATTCAACAGCCAAGGCCAAAAACATTCTAATAGTACTTTGGCGCACTACTGGGGCAAAAGTTTCCTCGTAGTCTATTCCGTACTGCTGTGAATAGCCTTTTGCTACCAGGCGAGCCTTATGGCGCTCAACAGAACCATCACTATTGCATTTCGTTTTGAATACCCATTTGGTTCCTATGATGTTTCGATTCTTAGGGGGATCAACCAATTCCCAAGTTTTGTTCTCAATCAAGGAATCAAACTCTTCCTCCATTGCTTTCTTCCAAAAATAAGAATCCCTTCCTGACAGCGCTTCCTCTGCGTCTTTTGGATCTGGCAAGTATTTCGCCGCTAGAAGTTCTTGCGTTGACAAATTGGCTGTAGGGTACTCCTTTCTTGGTCGGCCAGGTTTTCCCGTTCTAATATACCTTGGTCTTCCTCTTCCTCTTCTAGAAATTATCACTTCACTTTCTGACGGCTCGTTTAACACTTCAGATACTTCTAGATCCGATTGGCTTTCAATTTCAGCTTTTGGATCAATTTCTGATGTACTTCCTCTTTCTTCTACTAGAGGGATTTCCTTGAAAGAAGCCCTTTCTGAACCAACATCAATTTCAATGACTTCATTCCTAATTTTGGACAATTCTGGTTCAATAAAACGTACATCTCTACTTTTTATAATTGTACGTGTACCAGGCTTCCAAAGTCTGTATGCCTTAGATTCTGTGAAATACCCTATTAACTTGTATTCCTCACTGCGAGGTGCGAATTTAGATCTATTCGGCCTATTATTCACGGCAAACGATTTACTTCCTATAATTTTTAAATGAGAAACTACAGGTTTTCTTTTGGTAAATAACTCGTGTGGAGTTTTACAATCGTTATTTCTCGGGCATCTATTTCTGATAAAAGTTGATGTATGTATCAATTCAGCCCATAAAGTTTCAGGTAAATCACCTTCGATCATGAAGCACCTAGTCATATCCAGTAGAGTTCTATTCGCTCTCTCAGCGACACCGTTCTGTTGAGGTGTATATTCTACAGAGAGCTGACGTCCTATACCTTCTCCTTCTAGCTAATCTTTGAACTCTTTGCTAAGGTATTCAGGCGCATTATCACTTCTAATACATTTCAACCTTTTTCCGGTTTGCTTCTCAGCATAATTTTTGAATATTCTAAATCCTTTGAATACTTCACTTCTTGATTTCATTATAAATGTGAAGATAAATCCTGAGAAGTCATCAATAAATGTTGAAAAATAAAGGGCGCCACCCAATGATTTTGTTTTCATGGGACCACAAATATCAGTATGGATCAGCTCCAGTGGTTCCCTTGCTCTCGTAAAAGACTCTTTCTGAAAAGGTAGCCTTGTTTGTTTACCTTTCAAACAAACTTCACAGGTAAAATTTTTAACATCGAAATTTGGCAGGCCGTATACAATATTTTGCATTTTTAGCTTTTTGAGATCTTGCAAATTTAAATGGCCAAATCTACTGTGCCATTTTTCGTAATTTTTCTCTCCAGCTATGCAAATTTCTCTTGTCGCTAATGCCTTAGGACAATTAATTTGACTTAAGATGTAAAGTCCATTCCTTTCATAGGCCTGTATGCAAATTTTTGTATGCAAATTCACTATTTCAGCCTTTCTGTACTTGAAATTTACTATATTATATTTGCCCGTACACCTACTGATGGAAAACAAATTGCCGTTTAATTCAGGAACAAATAAAACGTCTTCCAAGGATAAGGTTACAGGTCCGTTTTTACCCGAACATTCCAATTTTACCTTCCCCTTTCCCAGAGCTTCAATGAATCCACCATTGGCTAGTGTAATTTTCACCGGTGCAGTCTCCTCAAAATGATCGAATGAGTCTCTTGAGCTGCACATGTGGGCAGTTGCGCCACTATCCAGACACCATTCATTTGCGCCAAGTTTGCTCAAATATTTTGTCCCAAAGGACGCAACCATTTCATTTTTAGGGTTCCTGGACTTTCTTTTTCTGCAGTCGGCAGCTTTATGTCCCTTTTTCCCACAGAAGTGGCAGTTAAATGGGAATCCCTTTGGCTTTGGTTTTGATGTGCTGGGAAAATTCTTTCTTTCTGGGTTTCCAAGGAAAGCTTGTTCGGTATTAGTTGTGCCGTTCAATTGAGTTTGCCTAATTTCCTCCTCCAGCATTTTCACTTTTAAAGTTTCAAAGCTAGGCAGTTCGTCCCTAGTTTCTATCGCTGTTCTGAATCCTTCATAACACTCTGGAAGGCTACATAATAAAAGGATAGAAAGGAAGTCTTCTGGGACTTGTGCATCCATTTCACTCAACTTGTCAGCCAAACTGCTAAATTTGTTGAGATAATCCTGCATCCTTTCATTTGGTTTCATTTTCAATAATATTAACTGTTTCGTAAGAAACACCTTCGTTGCAGGTCCTTTTGGCTGATGCACTTCATTTAAAAGCTTCCATGCCTCTGCAGAAGTTTTACATCTCTTCACGTGTATTATTTCTGGAGGACTTAAACTTAGGACTATAGTTGCTAGCGCCTTCTGGTCATTCTTCTCCCATTCGTTGGATTCTACTTCGGTTTCAGGCTTGATTCTTATGCTATTTGCATAATCCCAAAGTTCGGAATGAATTAGAATCATCTTCATTTGCATCTTCCATGTCTCGTAATTTTCAGAATTTAATTTTTCTATTTGATAAAGGCTTGACATTTTGAATAGTTTCTTGATGCTACAATTTAAAGTAATCCTGGGCCCATAACCTGTTGAAAAAGGAGGAAGATAGGAGAGGGCACTGAACACCGGAGGATTTTTATTAAACCGATCACGGTAAGATAACACAACTAACTAACTAACCAAGACATCCATCTATATATACACCGCAACACACCACAGAGTAACCGGTCACTGGTCAAAACAATTATATCATGAAATCCGAGAGAATTGCCATTTTAACAATATTCATAACTAAAAAGTCAAAGAAAATTCAAAAATTTCCTAAAGTAAAAAAAAAAAAAAAATCTCTAGAATTTTCAAAATTTAAAGGATTTAAGAATTTTCAAAAGTCTAAGAATTTAAGAAATAGTACTAGAAATATTTATGCTATTTTTTGAGTGCCAATTTTTGTGTGCATATTGATAAAACATATTGGCAAACCATCTACAAGTATGTATTACAAAAGAAAATACTTAATAAAAACAATGTGTAGATTCCAAACGTCGATTTGAAGAATCAAAAGCAGAAGATACGAATTCCTCCTATTGCCAGAAGATATTTTGTCAAAGAAAGAAGATGGACCATTTGTTTGAATAATAAATTCCACAGCTGGGATTACAGGTGTGATATAGAAATCAGAATCAAAGATTCCCATTACTCTATGAAATACGATTCCAAACGAAAATCATAAATTCAGAATAGCATATTTGAAAAATCAAATAAAGAGAAATTCAATAAACGTTAATATAAAAGATATAATATATATAAATATACGAAGATGAATAAATAAAAGCAGTAGAAGCTGAAGTAAAGAAATTGAAGATGTGCTGATGTTAAAGAGTTTAATGCACAAAATCATAAAAAAACTGATGTCAATTGTTGCTCTACTGAGTCATAAACAAATATACCCAAAACTAAAATTTCAAGAGAAGAAAAACTAAAAAAAAAAATAATAACTGGCTTAATTCAGTTAAAGAATTAGAAATAACAGTTGATGAAATAGAAATGGTGAATAATCCCTTTTAAACTCTAGAAAGAATAACTAACAGAAAAAAATAACAAATAAAAAAAGCAAATTTAAACGAAATTTTCTTCAAGAGATGAGCAACCTGAGTTAAAGATTTAGAAGCTAAATTTAATGAATTAAAGGTTTTGAAGTTAAGGTGTCACTTTACAACAGAGGAAGAAAAACTAACAGAGGAAAAATAGCAAATAAAAAAGTAAATTTAAAATTAATTTACTTCAAAAGAAGTAAAAAATAGATATATGAGTCACCTAAGTTAAAGAATTAGATGGAGTTAATGAAGTAGAAATGGGGAAGTAAAAAATCCCCTTGAAACTGGAGAAAGAATAACTATCAGAAAATAGCAAATACAAAAAAAGCATATTTAAAAGAAAGTTACTTCAAGAAAGTAAACAAACACAAAGATGATCACAACCTAAGTTGTAGAATTAGAAGAAGTTGATGAAGTGGTGAAGTTAAGGAGCCACTTTATAAACGGAGGAAGCAAATCTCTTCAAAATTTGCTCTTCACAACTTCTTCAACCTCTTAAGGAATCATACTTTATGATATTGGTACTACTTGTGAAGTACGCCTCTTTAATAGTAAGTGCTTTCCTGATGGCCGCTATTTAACCCTCTTTACTGGCAACACTCAAATATATCACATCTTACAAGTATTTTTACGCCTTTGGAAGTAATCTTAATATACAGGGCACTGGAAAATTTGAAAGTGCAAAGTCGAACTGATTTTCACATTTGTAGACATGTGGTGTACTTAGAGTAAAAGTAGTCGCCAACTTCTACCCCCCATTATTATCATGGCCTGTACCAAGTGTACTAGATATAAGCAAAAAAAATATTAATATTTCGTTAAAGATACATTTTTTGACGTTCTATTTTAAAAGTTATAAACTAACACCTTTATAATACAATATAATATAATGCGGCTTGTGATTGTAAAACGACATTTGAAATACTAAATCGCATGTTTCTTTTCAACGAAAATTCAATGAAAATTCATTTATTTTTCCGTTTATCATTACTCTTCACAATTCACCCTTTCATACCTCATCCAAAAGGTTAGAAATAATCGTTATTTCTCCTTGAAATAAATTTTTAATTTTCGTTGAAAAGAAACACATGCGGGATAGTATTTCAAATGTCGTTTTACTAACACCTGTTTATTTAGAAACCTGGACACTTCGGACAGTAAAGGTCAATAATGTCATCAACATAATTTCTTAATCAGGAGAAGAAAGTTCGTTCGGTTTTATTCGACAATCATATTTAGAAAACAAAACATTAATTATAACAATTAATTAATCAATTATGTATTCTCCGTTATTATTTACGACCTCCTCCCAACGTTTGACTAGTTTGTTGATGCCGTTCTGCCTAAAATCGCCCGGTCTGAATATGATCAGATATCCTCTATCTTTCTATTATCATGAAATATATGTTGTGGTATATATATATATATATATATTTTTAGTTTTATTCACAAATATAAAAGTTTCTTAACGAAAATATTTGGAGATATATGCATTCATTAGACAAGGAAATGAAGCGCAAAAATATATATTTTTTTCAATTAATTTTTTATTTTGACAAATTGCTTGAAATAGTGCAGAAATTATTAAGTTTTTTTTAAATAGAATTTTATATAAGGATTAATTATTATAATCTATTCATTAGGGGTTAATAAAAAAGAAAATATTTACATGGCATATACCAAACATTCTATATTATTGAATTAATTGAATGATGTCTATATATAAATATAAAATAATGGTTACAAATTAATAATACCTAATTATTAAATTTATAAAATAAAATATTGAAAATAGTATATAATATTGTCACGTTTGTGAATTTTATAATTAATTATTTCTCATTTTTTTCAATGAATTTTATATATTAATTTAAAAAGTCATTTTATTATCATCATTACATTTTTTTAAAACAAACGATAATAAACAACAACTATGTAATTTGTATTTTCCTTATTATGAAACAATAACAAACTTAAATTAACAATAGTATATGCAATAAAACTATCTCTTTTTTTAATCATTGAATAAAATACATTTGTTGTTGTTGTTGTCGTGTCCAAAGAAGAGCCTCAGATGTCTCCATGCATCTCTCTCTATCACAGCAGCAACAGCATTGTCCACTATCTTGGGTCTGTAAAGCTGCTGCTCTGGGTCTATTCCTTTATAGTAGTAAAATACATTTATTAAGAGGATTAAAACACGCATCTTTTGATTTTATCTGAACAGAATGCTTAGACTAAGATTGCTGAAAAGATCACAGTATCAAATTTAGCAAATTGAAACAAAAGCCAACAACCTTAGGCTCAACAGCCAGAAACACGCACGTGGTTAGCTTTTATTGAATAAACAAGAAAGGGTATTTGGTCAATTATAAAATAATTACAAATCAACTATTAGTTGATACTTATACCGACAGATGGCGCTATCTATCAGCAACTTTTAGCTGCACGATTAGAAGAAGCCTTTTTTCTTAACCTATATACTGGACCTAGTCCTGGATCTTTCCAGTTGGTCTCGAGGACCACGCCATCACCATCTTCTCAGCGGCGAAGTACGCGATTTACGTATTCTTCGTAGATCGCGAAATACGTGATGTCGCTGGAGACCCACTGGCGATTCTCCATCAAACTCTGCAGCGCTGGTAGAGGCTCCATATTAATTGTACTTAGTTAATATAATCCATTTAAAATACAATATAACGCGGCTGATGATTGTAAAACGAAAATTGCAATTATACCGCGAATGTTTCTTTTAAACAAAAATCGAAATTTATTTTAAAGAGAAACAACGACCATTTCCAACTTTAAGGATGAAGTATGAAAGGGTGAAAATATGAAGAGCAATGGCGAACGGAAAAATAAAAGTGTCCAGGGGCGGGAATCGAACCCACGACCCTCTGCTTACCGGGCAGATGCCATGTCCACTAGGCTACCCTGGACATATCCTTTCATACTTCATCCTTAAAGTTGGAAATGGTCGTTGTTTCTCTTTAAAATAAATTTCGATTTTTGTTTAAAAGAAACATTCGCGGTATAATTGCAATTTTCGTTTTACAATATAATCCATATTATCTTTTTTAAATAGTACAGACTGTGCACTTTGTATGTATTGACAAGATGTCAATAAAATTATTTTAATTGTCTATACCATTGTTCCGGGATATAGCCTTTATCAGGACAGGAGCAGCTACCATAACATCCTACGAGAAAAGTAATAAACTGCCAAAGAGATGATTCAGCTGGTGACGTGGTAGAGTGACATATTTGACTTAGATTTGATATATATTTATAGGAAAAACACTCTCAAATTTCAAAGAATGTAACTAAAGGTAATCTTTCTAGAAACTAGGTTAAAAAAAAATCCGAATGGCAGAACTCTCAATCTCAAATTACACTTAGTCCAGCTTTCTTGCAGTTTCCAAGAGTACAAAGTCCAAATTTATACGTCACACATGTGAGATGTGGTGTTTACCCACATCCAAGTTTGGCTCTATTACATGATTTGATGATGGTAGACATTTTGACATGGAAATCTATTTATACGAATTTATGGACCTTATCCCGGTACCATGTCTTATTTGTACTATTTTTTCACATGAATATATTTCTAAATTCGTTCTTGTTGTGCTATATTATTTTAACCTTTAATAATTAAAAATTGTTCATTATAAGGAGAGTTTATCTCATCAGTGAAGGACCGACTCAGTGTTTTAGCCATTATTGAGACAGTATATTTACACTCATGGACAAAACTGAAGGAAGTTTGTACTTCTTAACATGTATATCGGGATTCAAAAAATAACTCTGAAGATATTTGATACACAGTGACCTTTATTAAAGACACACGAGATAACCAAGTATGAACAAAATTGCCTCTGTCTCCTTCAAAAAAAAAAAAAGCCACCGGCGACATCAAAGACATTTCACTTCCTTAAGTTTTGTTCATGAGTGTACACACAGAGTATATAGGCAATATAGAAATAACAATATATTTCTTTTTATTATGATAAAGAAGCAAGCTTTCAAGCAAAGTCGCTCCTTTGGGGCTTTATTAAAGATAGGAAGGGAGAAAAATAAAGAGATGGACTACCAGTCTGTTATCGAAATACAGGGTGATCCAAAAGTCCCGCACAACTTTAAAAATTAATAACTCCGCGAATATTTGCGCTAGAGCAATGCGGTAAACACCATTGTGTTCAGAATGCAATGGGATTTTTTATGGCAAATAATGAAAAATTCGAAATTGATTTTAGTTACAATTTTATTTGCTAGATGGCGCTCTACCAGAATCAGCGATTCAGTGGCCAAATTGTTTGATAAATTGCAAAATATAACTGAACGACACGTATTTTTCCTTTTTGAATACCAGGATAGAACCCTAATAATATCAAATGATAAATTAATAAAACACCATTTCGCCAAAAGTTAGAAGAAATGGTTAACGATTTTTAAATACAATCTGAGATATGTAAAATAGGTATATGCAAATTAAAACATGTAGCAAAAAAAAAAAAAAAGATATTTTAGATGCGGTTTGCTGCAATCCTCTCAGCTATTTAAATTTTGAAAATAATAATTTTCTAATTTTTTAAATTCAACTCTCTCAGAGATTTATCTATCTCTGATGATTTATTTTACTCTGGAATGCCGTTGTTGTTTTTGTCGTGTCCACTAAATAGCCTCAGATGTCTCCATGCATCTCTATCACAGCAGCATTGTCCACTATTTTGGGTGTGTAAAGCAGCTACTCTGGGTCTATGTCAATTTGGGCATGAGAATATGTGAGTAGGTGTTAGTTCCACACCAGGACAGTTGTTGCATGTCCTATAGGTTCTTGTGCCATCTGGATGTATTGTCATTTCTTTATAGTGTTTTGTTCTAAGCCGTGTTATAGTTTTTGTCATTTTTCTCTGTGTTTATTTCGCATTTTGATTTTTTTTCTTATTTTTGTTCAATTATCTTGTATTTTTCCAAAGCATCAGCGTCAAATAATGGCATTTGTTCTTTCCTTTGGTCAACTTTCTGGCTTCCTTTGCAAATTCAACTGCCATTTCATTACCCCCGATTCAAACACTGGCAGGAATCCATTGTAGAATGCAGTTATTATCCAATGATATCAGTTGAGTAAGTAACGAGTGTATTTTCTGTGTGATTATAGTATTGCCCTTCTGAATTGCTTCTAGATCGGATATGAAGTTGTTGTACGGTATATTATAATTCCTTCTGCTTGATGCAGGGATGGTTGGTTAAGGCATACATCAAGAGCTTTCCAGATAGCTGTGAGTTCACAAGTGAAATCTTTCTTGCTCCTTCTTTGATTTTGATGTATGTTCCATCTTGCAGTATTATGTTAATTCCAGCCCCTCCATTACTTATGGTAAGGTCTGATGATCCATCTGTATATGCTGTTAAATAATTTATCTGATCGCATAAACCAATTGTGTCAAGTCCTTTCTTTTTAAGTATGTTTTTGTTCTCTTTTTTTTTATTGCAGGGTTCATTCAGGTTAAGATTGATGATTACATTTGATGGCAATGGGGTAGGAAATATTGGTTATTCTCGAATTTTAAATTCATTATGTTTCATATTTATGCTCTTTCTAATATTGTTGTCGTGCTGAAGTGTTGAAGATCTTTTGAGCCTTTCTTTTTGTGTCCAGTTTAAATAGGTTCTATGGGATATGTGTTTGGTTTCTTTAGTTTTTAAGCTATTGGTGAATTTTATTGTTTTTAATTGTCTTCTGCTTTCAAGTAGGTCTAGACCACATTCCCTCTGAATTTTCTAATTGTTGGTATTTGAAACAGAACCAGTGATTAATTTGGCCGCTTTTGCTTGAACACTGTCTAGTCTTCTTTTTAGTGATGAACTTGAGGGAGCCCAAACAGGTGGCCTTATTAAGGTGATATATGTTGTTCTGAGAATTTTGGGTTTTGCTCCCCAATTTGTTCCACATAGCCTTCTCAGAATGCTTAGGTTTCTGGTAGCTCTATTTGAGGTGCTAATTATGTGTTCTGTGAATCGCAATTCCTCATCAAGTATCACACCTAGGTAATTTGGAGATCTAATTTTATCAATTATATGATTGTTTATGCTTATTTTGGAGTTAAATTCATGCCTTTTTTCCTGTCAGTGAAGGAGACCTATAGGTTTGTGTTTATTGGGTTTATTGTCATTTTGAGTTTCATTGCCCACTTCTCCAGTCCTCTCATTGATGTGTTCAGTATTTTTCTAATATTTCTATACTGCTACTTGTGTGCCATATGGCTATATAATCTGCATAACAGGCAACCTTTGTGTCTTCAGTGAGGATGGATGTTGTTAAGGTTGTGTCGTAATTAGATGTACAACAATTCAAACTTGACCATGACTCTTTATTTAGCTCTTATTCTTTTCGTTTGGCCAACAAAAAATGTCCAATTTATATACACATATATTCTTACATAATGATACTTTAAAGAATGCAAATAATCATCATCTATTTACATACACAACACATCTCCCCCCCTTAAGAATACTCCAGTCGGTCTGGGGGTTTCCTGGCTCTCTGAGGTCTAGGACTGCGGACGGGCACTTGCACAGCGGCAGGCTCCGGTTTAGGAGTGCAAGAGGGCACGTGCACAGCAACAGGCCCTGGTCTAGGAGTGCAAGAGGGTACGTGCACAGAAGCAGTCTCCTCCTTGTTTCCTGATGTAATCTCTGGAACCTCCTCTTCACTTTATTTCTGACTTCCACCTACAGGCTTCTCTCCTGATGTTCGAGGAAGTATCAAATTTCTTGTCTCCACTTGTTTCTTTCTCACAGGTAGCAATTGATTGATATGCCTCTTATACACAACGCCCTCGCAACTTATAAGGTAGTGACGGTAGCTCAATAATTTCAAAATGGTACCTTTTTACCGTTTAGGTCCAGTTGCATAGTTGCGGAAATAAACCTCGCAACCTGTAGTAAACTGCTTCTGCCTTCTTACGGCCCCATGAAATACCTCTCGCGGATTTCCCATCTTGGTAATAAATTCTAGAATCTTGATCTTAAACTTCTCTTCATTAGCAGTTCCGCGGGGGAATTCTTTTATTACAGTTTGGGGGAATGCTCTATGAGCAAATAGGAATCTTTGTAGTTTCGTTTCTAAATCATCCATCCCATTATTCTTTCTCAGAAGGTTTTTAAACTCTCTTACATATCTCTCAGCTAAACCATTTGTACTAGGATTATACGGACTGGTATTAGTGTGCCGTAAACCATTTATTTCGGTAAATTGCTCGAATTCACCGGAGACAAACTGTCTTTCGTTATCTGTAACCAAATATTAGGGCAATCCAAATCTGGCAAAAAGTTCTCTAAGATGATTTATAATCGTTTTGCTGGTAATATCTTTGATGATAAAAATTTCTATCCACTTTGAGTATGCGTCCACGAGAACCAAAAACATTCTTCCCATGAACGGACCCGCTAGATCAAGATGAAGTCGATGCCACGGTTTTTCGGGCCAAGTCCATTCCGAGATGGTAGCCGGGGGCATGCTTCCCGATTCTTGGCATACTCTACATTCTCTAGTTAACTCCTCGGTGTTACTGTCTATGCCTGGCCACCAGAAAATACCGTCTGGCAATCATCTACATTATAACAATCCCCATGTGTATTTCATGCAAGTCATTTAAAATTAAAGATATAATTTTTTGGGGAATTACCACTCTTTCACGCCATTGAAGACAACCAAACTTCAAACTTAATTCCTCATTGATCTTATAATGAGGAGCTAGTGGATTTTTCTCTCGGTACCCTTGTGAATTTCCAGTTGCTTTCTCTAACATTCCTTAATACTATACAGTACTTTATCTTGGGGTGTTTCATATGCCACCTCCATAAAAGAGAACGGTACCTCATTCAACTTCCTGAGAAGAAGTACCTGGTCTTCATCAAGAGACTCCCTGACACTCGATTCTAAAGGAAGACGTGAAAATGCGTCAACATTGGAATTATCACTAGTTTTTCGAAATTTCACAGTATAATTAAATGCAGCTAATTTTAAGGACCATCTTTTAATACTGGATGATGCACATATGGGAATTGGTTTATGAGGTGAAAATATATGAATTAAGGGTCGGTTGTCTGTGACCAATAAAAATTTCGTCCTAGTAAGTATTGTCTGAATTTCTCAACGCCAAAAGTTATGCTTCTAGATAATTTTAAAAAGATCTCATCGATCGATGGAAGGGGATACCTATCTAATTCTATTGCTTTATTAGCTGTACATCTAAAGTCACCACATATCCTTACACTACCATCCTTTTTTAATACCGGTTCTATTGGAGCGGTCCAATATGCATGAACTATAGGTTATAAAATGCAAGAATTCACTAAACGATCAATTTCATTCTCTACTTTGTTTTTTAGAGAGAAAGGTAAACTTCTGGCCTTTACAAAGCACAGGAGTGAAATCTTTTTTTAAATTAAAATTTATTTTAACATCCTTTAGACAGCCCAAATCTTTGTTAAAACAAATCTGCATATCAAACTATTTCTATTAGATTCATTATTTAAATTTTTAATGCTAAACAATCTAGAATAATCAAGTTTTAACTGTTTAAGTCATTCTCTTTCTAACAAAATCACCTGGATTTTTCATTTACAACTATTAATCGTAAATATTGGTTGGCTTCTTTTACAAAAACATTTCTTTGCCCTATAATCTCTATTGATTTACCACAAAAGGATTTTAATCTTAAATTTGTTGGAAATAATTTTTACCTTGCCAATAAATCTTATAAATATCTTTAGGTATTGACGTAACTGGACTTCCTGTATCTATTGTAAAGCACAAAAAATATTCATCTACTGTTAAATTTATTGTGGCATCAGTTTTGCCCTGTACAAAATTTATAGAGTCCTCTTGTACAAATTTACATCCCCACATTTTTTACTATCTTTCCAGACCCTACTTAAATGACCCAGTTTTTTACATTTTAAAACAAGTCTTTGTTCTATGAGGGCAAACAGAGGCCACGAGTGAATGTCTTTCACCACATCTATAACACATTATTTCTCCCCTTTGCCTGAAAGGCCTATGCTGCACCATACTATTATTGTACTCGCCCTTTTTATCTTTTCCATTCACAGGGGATATCTTGGCCACTAATTTATCTTGTAATTATCTTGTATTTATCTGCGCCAGTTCGAACTAGATAGCCACTGCCCAACTTTATCCAGGGTGTCATCGTCGTTTTCTTGTAGTAGCTTCTTTTGCAGGCTTTCCAACTTGATTCCAGCCACAAAACGGTCTCGCATCCTGGTTCCCAGCATATCGCCGAAATTACAATTTATAGCTAAATGTTTCAATTCTCTAAGATATTCCGAAATTGACTCTCCTTCCTGTTGAATTCTCTTTAAAAATCTGCATCGCTGTGGTATCACTTTCTTCTTTGGATCCAAATGCAGCTTAATTCTTTGAATGATAGTATCATAGGGTTGTTCTTTCATTAGACCAGGAAGAAAATGTCGTTTCCCTGCTTCAAAGTTTCAGAATCTGGTAGCGAGGTAAAAATCAGCACTTTAATCTCCTCCTTCAGATGCCAAAAAGAAAGCCTCAAATTTTTGTACAAAAAGAACGAAGTGTCCTCCACTGGGCTATAGCATCTAAAAGGCACTTTTAACTTTGAACTTGTCATGCTGACCTTTTCTACTCCTTTGTTTTCTTGATCCAGATAGTTTAAAAGATGTAGTTGTTATACATGCATAGACGCCGTTTTCCTCAGCTTTTTACTGGCTCTGTAGATACCGCATCCTCGTCGTCACTTTTGTTGTGTCGTAATTAGACGTACAAGAGCTCAAACTTGACCATGGCCAACAACAAATGTCCAATTTATACATACATATATTTTTGCATAATGAGGCTTTAAATAATACAAATAATATTCATCTATTTACATAAACAGCAGTTAACATATAGCGAGAAGAGTAGAGGACTGAGCACAGATCCCTGAGGTACACCAGCCCATGTTCTTCAGCCCTTGGAAAATGCTCCATTGACCCGAACCTTTATCCTTCTTCCCCTTAAGAAGTCTGCAATACAGATTAAGATTTTTCCTTTTACTCCGATGTTGTGCAGCCTTTCAAGTAATTTCTCCCTTCACACTCGATCAAAAGCTGAGGTCATATCCAGAATTACGGTCGTTGTCTTCTTTGGCGGTTTTCCTAGAAATCTATTATTGATTGACAGAGGTAGAACAGTTTATAAGTTGTACAGTGTCTGGATCTTTAGGCAGTTTGGTAGAAGTTTATTTTATTATTGTTAGTGAGCCAGACTATGAGCCTACAGTGGATAATTCATTCTGTTATTTTACAAAGTATGCTGGTAAGAGCAATTGGCCGATAGTTCTTGCATTCCTTGGCATCTTTGTTTGGTTTCAGTATTGGCACTATAATTGATATCTTCCAATTATTTGGTAGTTTACCAGTTTGCCATGAAATCTTCAGTATTAATAGGAGTTGATTTTTAGCTTTGTCTCCAAAGTGTTTAATCATTTGACCAAATATTAGAGCATCTCCAGGTGACATCTTGTATTTAACTTTCCTATTGATGAGTTTAGATCATTCAGTGTGAAGTCTCTCGAGTAAATATCTTGTTGATGGTAATTTCTTGCTTGTTTAACTAACCTGTTTACATTATTTTTAGAGTCCTGCCTTCATTCGTATAGCTGAGTCTGGAAGTGCTTGAAAGATATTCAGCAATTATTTCAACCATCTGTTTGTTCGTTCTCGCTATTCATATCGGTCAGAGTATTGGAGGATTAGTGTTGGTTTTGATTGTTTTATAACACTAATTATATTCCAGTGATGGCTTTCCTTTTTTGGATCCATTTTTTCGCAGAATTCTGCCCATTTTTCTTGTTTGAATATCCAAATTTCTTGTTCTATTTTGTGACTAATTTCAATGAGTTCCTTTATGATTTCTTCTGTTTTATTTGTTTTAAGAAGTTCATTGATATTGTCTCTCTCTGCAATCATTGTCTCGATATTGTGGTCCTTCCAGTAAAGTATTCACAGTTATTTACGTCCACCTCTAGGTATCGATACTTTTACAACTTTGGATATGTTCGAAGAGAATTTTTCCAATTTTTTTGTCAATCGTTCTGTGATTTAATTCTTCGTTGCACAGTTCTTCAAGATTCTCTGTGAATTTTTTCCAGTGTTCTTTTATTCTGTTGGAAATTCTCAATTTTGAATTTTAGGGTTGTTAAAATTGGTCTGAGGTCACTGATTGCACTTTTCAGAATTTTCCATTGTGTTGTGGGTGCGATGTTGTAATTTATCGCTGTGATGTCTATTGCGGATTCTGTGCCTGTGGATTTGGATAGATAGGTGTTCTTTTCGTTATTTAACGTTGTAAGGTCGAGGCCGGTTAGCATGTCCTCAACCTGCTGACCTTTGTTATCCTGGACAGGTGATCCCCAAGTTGGTCTTTCGGCGTTAAAATCACCAAGTATGATTGCGATATCCGAAGACGCTTCACTTAATGTCTCTATCAGGCCTGTATTGATGCTAGTATTATCGTGGTGATAAACATTTATGATTGGAATTGGTTTATCTGTAAGATAGATTTCTATTGCCTGAGCTTCTGTCGTGCTTTCTCCAGGCTTACTCTGATTATAGGCGATTTCCTTAAATTTGATTTCTAGAGTTTTAATCAAAACGGCAAGTCCTCCTCCGAATTTTCCCGGTCTGTCCTTTCGTAGTGTTGTATAATCTTTGATATTGAATCTCAGATTCTGATTCAATTTTGTCTCCTGAGGACAAGTAATATGTACATTGTTGTCACAGAGAAGACAAGTCAGCTCTTTATTTTCCTCTGGGTACCATTTATATTGAGTTGTAGTAGATTAAATTGTGTCCTCGTAGTAGATTTCTCATCATGAGCTCGAGCTGCAGCTCCTGACGCGGCGGTTACCCCGGACGCGGTAGCATTACTGGAGATATCAGTTTTGCTCTTCATTTGAAAATGGGTGCCGTTGCAACGTTAGTCATCTTGGAAACGAACCAGAATTTGGTCAAATATTCCAAGGGTCCAGGGGCGACCGCAAGGAGGTGAGGTCGAACTTCTCCCCTTCCACTTGGAATGCCGTCACTACAGGATAAAGCACTCTTGGTGAATTTTTTTAAATTGTGATTCAGAATCTGCTACTAAAGCTTTACGAGCGTTTCGTTCCTTTAAAGATATTCGAAGCGGTAAAGGACCAATGAGTTGCTACTCTCTAAAGCGATTGATTAAAAGTTTTGAGGAAACTGGATCTCAAAACCTCGGAGTGGAAGACCATCGACATGCAAGTGAGTGGCTGTTACGGTTTTGCAGAATGCTGAAGCTATTGAAACGTTATCCACGTATGGAGAAGTAAGTGCTAGGCAAGTTTCGGGGATTTCGTATGGAACAGTTTGGAAAGAACACACATTTAGAATTTTTCTATAAAAATACCCAAACAAAATTCAAAGTTTTCACGAGTTGAAAGTCAACGATTTTGAGAAGCGTCAAAAATTCGCTGCATGGGTTTTCCGGCAAATTAATATTGATGAAAACTGGCTGTCAAATGTTCTAAGAACAGATGATGCTCACTTTTATCTAAAGGGAGAATTTAACATTCAAAACTGCCTCATTTTGGCAACAGAAAACCCTAGGAATTTTACAGAAATACCACTTCATCAGCCCAGAGTTACAGTTTTGTGTGGGTTCACTTCTTTTATTATTGGGCCATTTTTCTTTGAAAAAATCAATGGAAGAACTTTTAAAACCGCTTTTGTAACTGGTGAACGTAATGTTCAACTTTTGAGAGAAAAGGTTATTCCCATATTGCAGGACAGACAAGCACTAAGCGAAATAACATTCATGCAAGATGGAGGACCTCCTCATATCTCCCGCGGTGCCAAACAATTGCTGAAGGATACGTTCGGTGAAATTCGTTGATAAGTCGCCACTTTATATAACAGTGGCCTCCAATATCACCAGACTTGACGCCTTAAAATTTCGGTTATGGGGGTACATTAAGTCGCGTTTTTATCGATGCCGGCCTACCACATTGGCCATGTTGAAGGCTTCTATCAGATGGCACGTTTTATATACTTCAACTATTTAATTGTGACCATTCTGTCATCTATCGTCTGCAGGCGGTGTTTGAGAATGAAGGGCGCCACATTGAGCAAGGACTGTGACCTAATACAAGAGAGAAGGCAGTTACCTCATGTGTTATATTTTGCAGCTCTTTGTTTTGGGTTATGGGAATAATAAATGCTGTCCTCACATCTTGACTCTTTTTTTTTTCTGTGAACAGTAATTTTTTTTTTTTGTCATTTGCCCACATCTTATATTATGTCGTGCAGACCAAAATGTTATAACTTCTCGAATAACACTGGTATACACAATTTTACCCCTTATGTTTAGTTTATCGCTTTTCGCTCATTAGAAGAAATAGCATTAGGAATATTATCTTTATCCCCCCCCCCCCACCACCAACTTTAGAAATTTTGCGCAAAAAAATAATACAAAATAATTTTACTACCACGTTTTTCAACGCAAAAGGTCGATTTAAAAATGATTTTTTTTAGGGGATACATTTTCAAAATTATGTACAGTATAATAAACAATGATAACATTTGACAAACCCATAGGATATTCGGAATAAAGTACGACAAATATATTTTGTCACGCCCTTCTATATTTCATTTTTGGATCATGACAAATATCCAGTTAAATAGTCAAGTGTCGCCAATTAGTCAAGAAACTACACATTCCTTATAGCACGAAATCCTATTAGTAGTGCCATCATAATTTTTGGTACTATATTAACATTTCAAAAAAACCGTGTATTGATATCAGAAGTGTTTTTCAAACATTCAATCTATTTCATAAAACCCCATCTAAAATATAAATATTTTTTGCTACATGTTTTAATTTGCATTTACCTATTTTACATATCTCAGATTGTATTTAAAAATCGTTAACCATTTCTTCTAACTTTTGGCGAAATGGTGTTTTATTAATTTATCATTTGATATTATTAGGGTTCTATCTTGGTATTCAAAAAGGAAAAATACGTGTCGTTCAGGTATATTTTTCAATTTATCAAACAATTTGGCCGCTGAATCGCTGATTCTGGTAGAGCGCCATCTAGCGAATAAAGTTGTAACTAAAATCAATTTCGAATTTTTCATTATTTGCCATAAAAAATCCCATTGCATCCTGAACCCAATGGTGTTTACCGCATTTCTCTAGCGCAAATATTCGCGGAGTTATTAATTTTTAAAGTTGTGCGGGACTTTTGGATCACCCTGTAGTTTATTTTTCTTTTCATACTTTAATAAGGCCATAGAAAGAGCGACTTTGTTCGAATTCTTTCTTCTTTATCATAACTTATTATTTAATTCTTTATTGAAAAAGTTATACAAAGCTTTTAAAAAAACTCTACAAATGAGATAGGGTATCAACGGAACATTGAAAATTCAGACTTATAAAAACAAGTGATGTTAGAGTTGTCTAGTGATGTTTGCATCTGGGATTCTGATTGGCTGTTGGCTGTGGATAAAAGAAGCTCCTCACAAAGAGGAAATACAAAGCTAGGGGAAATAAACATCGCTAAACGACTATATATATACCCTCCGCCTCAATGTTGGCCTTCCGAGTTCTGCCACTCTTCTCTTTGTCTCTTGCCGCATTCTCTAATATACCCATCAACTTCATCTATCTATATTGCATATCTACCACGAGTTTCATCATATAATCTACATAGACTTGGATTTCCATCCGCACCCGAAGACCTATGTGTTTGTAAACCGTGCGAGGAACTAGCGATAAAGGAGAATATAAAACGACACTTGAAGTTACACCGCATGAGTTTCTTTTAACGAAAAATCAAAATTTTATATCAAAGTGAAATATCGACTATTTCTAACCTTTTTGGATGAGGTATGAAAGGGTGAATTATAAAAAGTAATGATGAACGGAAAAATAAAAGTGTCCAGGGATGGGAATCGAACCCACAATGTTCCGCTTACCGGTCAGATGCCATGTCCACTAGGCTACCCTGAACGTATTTTTCCGTTCGTAAATGATACATAAAGTAACTTATAATACAATATAATACACTCGTTAAAAGAAACTCATGCGGTGTAACTTCAAGTGTCGTTTTACAATCACAAGCCGCAGTGTATTATATTGTTTTATATTATAAAGGAGAATATGCTATTATGTAAATATGTAAATATTATTTACATATTTCTAACCTTCGTTATATGTAAATGTGAATTAATTGTGTTGCCCTTGGGAGGACACTCTTTCTCGTGAAACAATAAATATTAATTTTATGTAATGCTATAAAATATCCAATAATAAACACCCCTCAAAGTGACTGTCTTTGTTAAATCTTGATTTGATGCATAAAACATATCTTAACCAACTTCAATAAACGACTACCACCAGGAGAGACCGGAGTTAGCTATGGTTTATGATGTCTCTCTTGATATGGTCTATGTGAATATAATATAGTATATAATTTTTTTTTTTGCTTATCCCTAGTACACGTGGTACAGGCCATGATAATCATGGTGGGTAGTTAGCGACTGCTTTTTACTGTTAGCGCACCACATGTCTACACATGTGAAAAGCAGTTCGATTTTGCACTTACAAATGTGCCAGAGCCCCGTTTGGTTACTTGCACTCGCTGGTGGGGTTGGACTTTTGAAAGAATCGGGGGCTATTGGAGCATTTTTTTTTATTAAACAGAAAAAAAGTGTCCAATGCGGGAATCGAACCCGGGTCGTAGTGGTCGAAAACCAAACGGTTTAACCAGCCTTCCACCGACCCCCCCAGTATATAGTAAGATTGTGGAAGTTTGATTTGCTTCCGGGCTTTGCTCTTTTATTCATGGTTAAAAATTGACACCAATAATAAATCAACTACTAGATTATGAAACTAGAGAACCACTAAAATTAATCAAATTTATAATTTGTAGCTCTTTATAGGTTGATGTGATGTAGAGGGTGGGTTAAATCGAGTGTAAAACTCCGTTTTAGTTATTATGGATGTTCACCCTGCCTTACAATTTTGACCTCTTCGAAGGAATAATTAATTCTATTTTTGTATTTATTATAAAATGTTGAAGATAGAAGTTTCCTGGTTGACATTCATTGTTTTTGAAATAACAGACACTTCGGCCAGAAGTTTTTATTCCTTTTTTTTCTATAAAAAACTTATAGACCGAAGTGTCTGTTATTTCAAGAACAATTATAATATGGAAAAGACAGAACAGAGGTTAGAATCTACCAGATCAAATGGCAATATCAAGAGATGCATTGTTCTTGATTTCAATCCCCGATTAAGTACATCATTCCATTTTAGAAATAATTAAAACAATTTAGTTTTTTTTTTTTTTTTCAAATCAAAACATTTTCCGACTATCTTTAATGCATTGAGAAAATATTTGGCAAGCTTGTGGAACATAGGTGAACGAACGTCTCTCTCAGTGGTTTACCCGGATTGAAAATCCATTCCGATAACTTTACCAAGAATTCCTTTATGGTTGATCAAACTGAAGAAACTTCTCGGGGGATTCACCAACGATGCGCGTTCTCCAATGTTTTAGGGTTTCATGTCATTAGGAGCAATAGGATATTGTTTTATGAACATTTTGTAATAAATATCTTTCACTCTCTTCTAGGGATATATAGTAATATTTATCGTTCTAAAAGAAATACTGAAAAAATTACTGATCCCTACTGAATCTATTAGCACATAGAGAATTGTAGCGGATCAGAATTTATGTTACAAAGATGGTCGTTCAGATAGGTGTTCGCTCATTGAATAGGTCGCTCTGGGGAGGTTTGTTATATATTCTAAAAACATGAATGAGAAGTATTATAATAAATATATTGAGTTAAATATATAGATTTATATTCATTCACCTTTTTCTGACCCAACATCACCCCCAGGTAAACATTACATAAAATCACCACGTGATGTGGGGTGGTCAGCAGGCGTCTCACCTCAGCGACCACCCGCGGTGTCCAATGAAATTTACGGCCACGTCAATCACCATCACTGATAGCTGTATCGTCTGCTACAAGACTTGTAGGTTCTGCTGCCAGCTTCTAGAACTTTCTCTCTTGACCTACTTTATCCTAGTTATACTCTACTTTATGATCAAATCGTTTACAACCAAACTTTTAAGACACACCTAGATAAATTAATAATGGCTATACATGCAACAATGTACGAATGTCAACGCCACATAGAATAGCTTGAGGATCCAGTCACAGGCAATCTAACAATGGCTAAAAGCAACAATAAGTGGTCTAAAGATATGTTCACATGCAATCTAATAATGGCGACAAGCAACAATGTAGGAATGTCAAAGACACACAAAGAATGTTGAGGATACAGTCACAGGAAATCTAACAATGGCTAAAAGCAACAATGAGTAGTCTAAAGATATTTTCACATGCAATCTAATAATGGGGTACAGGCAACAATGTACCAATGTCAGAGCCACATAGAGTAGCCTGGAAATCCAGCCACAGGCAATATAACAATGGCTACAAACAACAATGTACGAATGTCAAAGCCACATAAAGAAGGTTGAATATACAGTCACAGTCCTTCTAATAATGGCGACAAGCAACAATGTAACAATGTCAGAGCCACATAGAGTAGCCTGGAAATCCAGTCACAGGCAATATAACAATGGTTACAAGCAACAATGAGTAGTCTAAAGATATTTTCACATACAATCTAATAATGGCTACAAGAAACAAAGAACGAATGTCAAAGCCACATAGACTAGCTTAAAGATCTAGTAACAGGCATCTAACAATGGCTAGATGCAACAATGAACGAATGTCATAGCCACATAGAGTAGCTTAAAGATCTAGTAACAGGCAATCTAACAATGGCTAGATGCAACAATGATCGAATGTCATAGCCACATAGAGTAGCTTAAATATCTAGTAACAGGCAATCTAACAATGGCTAGATGCAACAATGAACGTCATAGCCACATAGAGTAGCTTGAAGATCCAGTCACAGTTAACCTAACAATGGCGACAAGGAACAATGTACAAATGCCAAAGCCACATAGAGTAGCCTAAAGATATATTCACATACAATATAATAATGGCTAGCACCAGCAATGAACAAATCCCAAAGTAAACTGAAAACAGTTACAGACATTCTTACAGAAAGACACACATAGTATTCTATAAAACCGTCACAATCAAACAATGGCTAAAAAGCAACAATGAACCAATGTCGAGAGGCCACACATAGACGACGGGGACAACAAAGTGAAGAAATATATAACAATGTATAACAGAAGAAACAATATAAAGTATTGTCATAGCCACACAAGACATCTACGCAATGAAAAGTTACTGACAAGTCAACAAATAAGCAAAATAACCTAAGGAGAATATATAGTTAGTTTACAGTCATTTTCATAAGCTATCAAACACAGGAGCACATGTTCAATTTATCACAGATATAAGCCAATGGTATCACAGATAAGTTAGAACATCATGGACAGTTCTAAAGAGTCAGATGAAAAGTAAAATGTTGTCATAGACAGGTTAGTAGAGCTACAGCAATGTTATAGAAGAGATACCAAGTAAAAAACAACAGATAATTTGATAAGTCCCAGATAAATTGATAAGTTACTGAGTAGTCAACAAAGTGCCAGTAAGTAGACAGTCTTACAGACAACTAAGAAAGTCACAGGCGGGTTAAAAACTCATAAACAAATTTTCAAAGTCACAGACAAAATATCAAAGCAATATCAAAGTTATCTAGGTTATAGAAAGGTTAATAAAATCATATACATGTTAACAAAGTAACAGCTAATAAAAATATCTAAATCATTAAAATGTTTATAATATCGCAGACTACACAATGTCACAGACAAAAAAAATCCAAAAAGAAACGAACGAATTAAAAGATAAGTTGACAAAGTCTAAGACATGTTAACAAAGACACAGGAATTTTGACGAATTGATAGGCAAGTTAATAAATTGAAAGACTTATTAATATAGTCACAGACAAGATAATATATAAACCGTAGGAAATTTAAGAAAGTCACAGACAAATATAACAGTTACAGGCATGTTGAAGAGGGTTTCACAAGGACAAGTTGACAACGTCACAGACAAGTTTAACAGATACAAGAATTTTGGAAATTCAAATTACCAAGTTAACAAAGTCACAGACAAGTTAAAAAAGCAAAATACAAGTTAGCAACGTCACAGAGAATCTGAGGATTTCACAGAAAAGATAATTCAATTCGCAAACAAATGTAACAGATACAGGTATGTTGAAAATTTAAACAGACAAGTTAACAAAGTCGTACAAACAAGTGTAACAGATACAAATATGTTGAAAAGTCTCTCCTACAGACAATTAACAAAGCCAAGCTGACAGCAGCAACAATGCCCCACGACGAAGCCACACACCCGGCGGCGGAGGAAGAAACCCGAGCCAACATAAAGCAGACCTCTAGTTAAAAGGTTCAGAGGGGGAGATCGGGGGACAATGACGCTCTTGAGCTCCAGGGGATGGGATATCTCCAGCCCCTGTTGCTGCTCACTTACTCCCAAAACATGTCTCTTTCTCTCTAATCCTCATAAATCCATAGTTTACCTTTCTTATTGTTGGGGTCAGTGGGCCAGTGGTATAAACTGTCGAATCTCAATAGCAACAACCCGTGATCGAATCCCGCATTGGGAACTTTTCATTCTCAAGAAAAATTGCTTCAATGTCTCCGTTGATTTACAGAAGACAAACTCCACTAGTGAGTGGAAGTAACTAAATCTCTGATATACTTATTAGTGCAAAATTCGAATTGCGCTTTTTACGTGTTTAGAAATGTGGTGTACTTATAAGAAAAGGTAGTTGCTTACTACTCACCATGATTATCATGGTTTGTACCACGTGTACTAGGGAATTTTTTAAAATTAAATAATACAATATGTTTATGTAGATTAGTTTCTTTTCATGTACCATCACACCTTAATTCTTGCTATTATTACAACTTGAACACACACACACTAACGCGCAATACGTATTTTTATTTTAAAAAAAAACTAGAGAGCTTGCGTTGGAGTCAAAGAGCTGTGTATTCGCTTGAAATCTCGTTCGTTTTTAGCTTTAAATAATATAAGGTATTGCCAGTCTAAATTGTAATGTTAGTTAAATATCTTTTATATAGCACTTTTGCCATTATTTTAATGATATAAGTCAATTAGAATGTTGGCTATTTGTTTTCTACTACCATTATGTGTTGGGTAACTTGTCAATACAATAAAAAAATATAAAAAAATTGTTGGTAAAATGGGCAGCGATCAGAAATATCAACACATAATTCTGAATGATTCGCACACCTAACACGGCTTACGTTCTAAACATACAACAATATCGGCCGTTTATGCAAAATTTATAATTTGTTTTGCTTATGGCTCATAAAACAGGGAACTGTTGTTCAAAAGGGTTAAGAGAATGGCGCATATGGAAGCAATAACCTTTTTATAGGACATCAATGCATCATCTGTTTATACCATGTAAACTATATAGCTCTTGTTTTTATCGCGAATAAAACAAGTTATATATAAGACTCACGATATGACAGATTCCATATTCAACTTGTAGAATTGTATTTTTGAATATTTGATAGAATTATTTCTGTTTATATGTTTTATGTGTTCTCCCTCTTTGTTCGGCTTGTTCGGCGTTACATATACTAAAATTGGAACGATACAGAGAAAATTAGCATGGCCTCTGCGCAAGGATGACACGCAAAATCGTGAAGCGTTCCCTCTTTGAATTCTATTTAAGCAGAATGGGAATTAAATTAAGATTTTAAAAAATTGTATTTTTTTGCAGGTTGGATTTATAAGTGTAATTAGATACTCACTACAACTTTTTTTTTTAATTATCGACGCGCCGCTGTGCACACTCTACACCTTTTTAAAAAATTAATCTAGAAGGGTTTACAGTATCCGAAAGTTTGAGAGAAAGTTTGATAGAGTAAAAAAAAAATGTTCATATATCGGAAACGATAAACATTATAAGCTTTTCTTGATTAATCAAGAATGGGTAATTGGCCAATTCTGGAATAATTAGAAATCAACGAGAATAGTTGATATTTATTCCGATAGATGGCGCAAGCCATCAGCAACTTTCAGTTGCACGATAAGGAGATGCCTTTTTAATAAATTATAAGATTCTTTTTTTTTTCACATTGTTTGGCGTTCTCACGCCTTTCCGGCCTAAATACCTTTTTCATGGTTTTTCAGGATGCCCCAAAGACCAGCCTTTTTGGTCGTTGAGGTACAGCTTACACCACGCTGACGAGGGCCAACAGCCCGAAACGCGTACGTGGTTAGCTTTTCTTGATTAATCAAGAAACAGTATTTGGGCAATTCTGGAATTATTAAAAAATCAACGATTAGTTGAAAGCAGCTCGAATTTGCACTTACAAATATGCCAAAGTATAAGGACACAACGAATAAATGTATTATGAAAAAGGCATCTCCTTATCGTGCAACTGAAAGGTGCTGATGGCTTGCGCCATCTATCAGAATAAATATCAACTATTGTCGTTGATTTCTAATTATTCCAGAATTGGCCAAATACCCATTCTTGATTAATCAAGAAAAGCTAACCACGGACGCGTTTCGGGCTGTTGGCCCTCATCAGCGTGATGCAAGCTGTACCTCAACGACCAAAAAACTGGTCATTCAGGCATCCTGAAAAATCATGAAACGGGTAGTTAAGGCCAGAATTGTGTGAGACCGCGACATTAAAGCGCGATAAAACACGAACTTTCAAACTAAGAGTGTTCCACCTGTAGATAAACCGTGAGGTTTGTAAGCTCGTGTTTCATCGATATCAAAAAAGAAACAATTCCTTGTTGTTCCTAAACCTTTTTTTTTATACATCTAAAAACAATATTTGGAAAACAAAAAGAATATATTCTCATATTTGATGTAATAATTTGTCAATTTAAGATTTTGTTTTGTTTGGCTGTGAAGGATTTTAGTCTTCGGTCTTCGATTGAAACTAAGAATCAACAAAATGAAGCAAACAAAGACAACAGAACGTAGTTTACCAACACATACAAGAAACAGGCCTCCTTTTCAACTTAAAAGAAGCGAAATGGTATTACTACAACCTACCCAGAACATCAAAGACTTGTTGTGAACAACTTCAAATATTTTATCACCAAATTGTAAATAAAAATTGTAAATAAAAATGTAGAACCTCAATAAGAGGGACACTCGTGATAGAAGACTCTCTCTATAAAGAACAGCTTTCATTTGCAAAAATACCATTATTACTATTTAGTAACTCTCCGGTAAGAGGACACTTCTTCCTAAAGAACACTTTGGCTCTGTAATTAGGTGTACTTTACAGGGAGGTTCTACTGTATTATATTATTATACTGTAATATATAATCATATATAGAGGTAAAAGTATAAAATAGGTTATCCCGCATGAGTTTCTTTTAAACGAAAAATCAAAATTTATTTTAAGGAGAAATAACGATTATTTCTGACCTTAAGGATGAGGTATGAAAGGATGAATTGTGAAGAGTAATGATAAACGGAAAAATAAAAGTGTCCTGGGATGGGTCCAGGGATCCCTGGACACTTTTATTTTTCCGTTTATTGTTACTCTTCACAATTCATCCTTTCATACCTCATCCCTAAGGTCAGAAATAATCGTTATTTCTCCTTAAAATAATTTTTGAATTTTCGTGAAAAGAAACTCATGCGGGATAATTTTTAAATGTCGTTTTACAATCACAAGCCGCATTATATTGTAGTATAAAATAGGGCCTAATTAAAGCACCAGAAGGCAAATTATTAGTGTCCATAAATATTTTTAAATTTTCCTAACATCAACCTTCCTAATACAATCAATTTAATGAGTCTAAATATCTGTCTCTCTTTTATCTGTCTCTCAGTAGCTTTATCCATGTCTACATATAAACTAAAAGCATCATTCTTTTATTTTTTGAGAGTACAGCTCTCACATCCATAAGTGATTACAAGAAAGACCACAATTTATGACTTTTTTATCTTCAGAGAAATGCATTGAGAAAGAGGTTCTTCTCTATCGACATATCATATATATTTATAAATAGAATTTTACACAACTACATTTACTGGCAATGCGTTTCTTTTAAATATCATCAAATATTATCTCTACAGACCTTACTGCAATGATATGAGTTATTGAATGAGAGGGCTTGACTCATCAGTAGTGAACCCTCTCAGCGGTTTCGCCAAATTAATCTCTATCTATCATATATTTATAAATATACGATATTAAATATTAAATTATAAACATTTATTCAAACACACGTAAAGTTTTTAAAAAATTATTAATATCCCTAGTACACATGTTACAGGTCATAATAATCATGGTGGGTAAAGGTTGGCGACTGCTTTTACTGTAAGTGCACCACATGTCTACACATTTGAAAAGCAGTTCGACTTTTGCACTTACAAATATGCCAGAGCCCCGTTTTGGTTACTTGCACTCGCTGGTGGGGTTGAACTTTTGCAAGAATTCGGGTCCATTGGAGCATTTTCTTTTAAATAAAAAAAAAAGACCGGGTCGTAACGGTCGAAAACCAACGGTTTAGACCATCCTTCCACCAACAATCATCCAATCTCCTTATTTTTTCGTTTACATTGAAAATTTATGACGTTATAAAATCTATGATCCTTGAAAATTGATCTCTTCAATTAATTCGAAGGAGAAGTGATAGATTTCAATGGAAGATTTTCCCTCTCAGAGCCATCTTCCATTAGACTGTCATCCACGATATGGGTCAAGTGTTTCTAATTTCAAATCATTTACGAAAGACCTTTCGTTTTTTTATCCTACAAAGTTTATCCTAGAAGATAGCTAAATGCTGAATTGAACAATTTGTCTCTTCACAGTAATTCATTGATTCTTAAAGAAAGTTATCTTTATAATCTAAAATGTAAAAATTTGATAGCTTTTGAATTACTTATATTAGATTTTTCTTACAATGTGAGAATATATTCATGCCAGAATTGCTCTTTTTCAAGCCTATATCAAATAAATATCAAATCTTTCTTACCTATGGCTGACCTATTTAAGAAGAACCGATATTATTCTTTGATATGAAACTAAAGAAATGCTATTTTGAATCCTTGTTCTCTTCTGTAATTGGATCAGGACAGAGTCAGTTTTGATTTCAAACCCTTGTTGTCTTCTGTAACTGGATCAGGACAGGGTCAGTTTTGATTTCAAACCCTTGTTCTCTTCTGTAATTGATTCAGAATAGAGTCAGTTTTGATTTCAAACCCTTGTTGTCTTCTGTAACTGGATCAGGACAGGGTCAGTTTTGATTTCAAACCCTTGTTCTCTTCTGTAATTGATTCAGAATAGAGTCAGTTTTGATTTCAAACCCTTGTTCTCTTCTGTAATTGGATCAAGAGAAAGTCAGTTTTGATTTCAAACCCTTGTTCTGTTCAGTAATTGGATCAAGAGAAAGTCAGTTCTGATTTCAAACCCTTGTTATCTTCTGTAATTGGATCAGGAGAAAGTTATTTTTGATTTTAAGACCATATTCTCTTTTTAATTGGATTATATTTATCCACTTTTGATTTAAAATGATGGTCGCTCATGAGTGGTTCAAATGTATTTAAATAGATCAATGCCTAATATTAGCGGTGGGTATTTTGCAAATAATCTACTTATATATTTGCCTTATTCTGTCTGTTTGTTTGTCTGTCTGAAGCTCACGGATGGGATTTTTCATAACCATCGGTGGTTCAGTGGTAGAATGCTCGCCTGCCACGCGGGCGGCCCGGGTTCGATTCCCGGCCGATGCATTTTTTTTTTTTTTACAATTTCTAAAACTCATTTATATATTATACAAGAATGACATCCACGGCGCCAATTTATAATTGTAACGAATAGTATTTGAACAAAAGCATTTAATCGGGTAAAACCCGGGCGTTGCCCGGGTCATTCGTATATAATAATTGTATAAACGAATGCAAGACAAAATCACCGCGAATGTTTCTTTTTTTTAAGGCAATTTCTTTTTAAGGCAATTATCGTTATTTATCGTTAATTTTTGTTTCGATTTTATTGAAAAAAAAAACGATATGGTGCCTTTAAAAAATGATCTTTATTACTATGCAGTTTTCTATTTAGTCAATATACCTAAGTTCATGTTGCAAATGTAATTATCTCTATCGATTTAGTAGGTGAAATGCAAAAAAAAAAAATCGACATGATATAATCTTTATGAAAATTCACATTTTTATTTTTATATTTTCAAGACACACACAGTTTGGGGCGGGACGTTTCACAAGAGAGACATCCACGGCGCCAATTTATAATTGTAACGAATAGTATTTTAATTAAAACGTTTTAAAAACACACAGTTTGGAACGCGACGTTTCACAAGAGTGACATCCATGGCGCCAATTTATAATTGTAACGAATAGTATTTGAATTAAAACGTTTTTAAAATATATACGCACTCGGGTAAAACCCGGGCGTTGCCCGGGCCATTCGTCTAGTTTATATAATAAAGTTTAAAGGGTTAAACAGGGTATAAGACCTAACAAAATACTTATGCGCTTTTCCATTGACGAAATATTCGACAAGTCTTTACTGTATGTAAAACAGACCATCTTAATTATTTTTGCATTTCCATATAAATACAAGAAATCTCTCAATTAAAATATTTGGATCTGAAACTTGCATTTCTCTTAACCATTATTCATATACAACTTTTGATGAATAAAAAAACGTATTTAAGTCTTCTTTAAATATTTATGTAAAAGAAAATCTCAATGTACATTCCATTTCCCTATTAAACACAAGAATTCGTTCTGGTAGAGAATATTTTGTTAGACCTATAATTAACATACTTCCCTCAACCTTCATTCTTATAAAGAGATTTATAAAATAGCAATCCTCGTTCAGTTTTCTTTATGTGTAAAAGAACATCTCAAAGCTCATTCCATTTCCCTATAAACACAATAAATATTTCTGATGTTAGTAGTTTGTTGGTGATCTGTAATTAACACTTCCCTGAACCATCATTCTTATAAAGTTTTATAGAATAGCAATCTTTGTCTAGTTTTCTTTAACTATATGAAAAAAAAGAACAATCTCACACAAAGAACATTCCAATTTCCTATAAACAAGAGAAATATTTCTGGTTGAAGTAGTTTGTTGTATCTGTAATTAACATATCCCTGAACCATCATTCTATTGAACCATTATGTAAAATAGCTATCTTCTCGGCCAGTTCTTCTTTTGTCAAATTATATTGACAAATATTTGCACGCTTATCTTATCCTATTTCTTTAGTGCGAAGAACGTTGTTTTTATCAGATCAGAACACTATAAGCGTCTCTACACAAAACTTTTCACCACACTGGCCCTCACGCATTCCCTTAGCCCCCCTTTATATACAAACATGGCCACATTCGTCCAATTAGAATGCTTGAGAGATCGGTTCACTTATCTAAGCTATCTTCTCTCAGCCAGTTCTTCTCTAACTATTTTTGGGGGAGCACACAACTCACACCCTCAATATCTTTCCTCTTCTATCCAAACATGAGAAATCTTTCTCCCAGATAGGAGGAGACTTGTTCTTAACACTTCCCTGACCCATTAATCTGATAGCAACCCCGGGGATACATCCTCTGATAAGTTCCCCCGTTCTCATAAACATGATAAGTAAAGATAGACGCACTTCTTTCTCTAAAAAGACACAATCTTATCTCTTTGTAACTTTCTCTATCCTATAAACCTATATTTACTCCATAATTTGGCACAAATTTGGGCGATTTCGTAACTCCTCTTGTAAGCTTCTACTAAATTCCTTCTAAAATAACTTTATTAGGTACCGATCACACACAAAAAGAGAAACCTAGCTTATGTTATTTATAATGAGAAATATAAACAGGTTCTTCACAGAAAAAAGTGTACAATTCGAGATTCGATCCCGATTCATGACTGTCGGGAACCGAGAATTTAAGCCACTCGTAACCGCGACTTCTTGATGCTACTAAATCGTAATAAATTCAAGTACGCCCTTTTTTTATATAATTTTATTCAATGGATCGCGGTTAACTCAAATATTGGACAATGTATTTTTTCGTAATATTGTATAGTTATTATATATTTTCTAAATATGAGTGAATTAGCTTAATACATGAACGCATATACAAATCTTAGCGATTAGATAAGAACCCCTGTAGAAAGACAAATGAGTTCAAAAGCCTGTATGCAAATAGGTTATTTAAAAATGAAAATATTTACCTTAATGCGCAGTAAGGATCGCTTAAATATATTATTATAATTTTTTTTTTGTCAAAATTTATAACTGTGAATGATATACTACCGTACTTTGAAAGATATTAACACAACACACAGCTTTTTGAATATAAAAGAAGATTGTTATTGAGATGTCTTTATTTTTTTAATTTTAAAGATCTCAACGCTGTTTCGAAACCGAATTAAAGGAATATGGAAAGTATTTTTTCTCTATTTAGTTGATTATTCCAGGTTCCTGGTTTATATATAAGTCGTCAAATACTTGGGTTGTCCTTTATACCTTAAGTCTTTTTTGTTGTTTTATTTGCAATTAAAGTGGAGATCAAATTCATGAGGTGGCCGGCCCCAAGCGGGTTTATTTCTTGGAAGATTTTCCAGGGATGGTGGACTATATTTATATCTATGCTACATAAATGATGACAATTGCAGAGAGAACAGATCAGATTATAATGGCCATTAGATGTCATCATCACCATAGGTCAAATTAGATTTAATCCATTTCATTAATATCAATGAAGTTACCAACTTCCAGTAATGAAAGAATAAATAAATTACTACTCATGAGAACATATGTTCGTGAAAAAAAGAAGAATATTTTTGGAAACCTTGCCTATTCCTATTCTGCCTTTAAAAACTTTAAAAGTGATTTCCATCAGAAATTTTCTAAGGCTCCAGGAACTTGAAATAACCAAATAAGAGAAAAATAGTTTTCAGAATTCCTTCAAACGGTTTTGAAACAGCGTTTAAGATTTAAAGAATGAAAATAAAGACATTTTAACATTCTTTCTATTTAGTGTCATAGTTGGACATGTTCATCAGATATAATGGAAGAAGTTAGGATTGAAATATAGGAAAAAGAAAACTATTACAGATGAAAGCCAGATCTCTTTGGCAAAAACGAAGTGTTGACGATTGATGTGCAAGCTTCCAGATAATGATTTCATTCTGTACGATGAGACATATTTCACTAACTTCTGGATACACGGAAATAGAGATTACTACACACCTAATCTTTTTCAACTCTTCCTAACGTCAAGTTCATCCAGGGAAAAGTCAAAGTAAAACTCTTTCTGTGGAATTCCCGATCGATCATTGGTGACTCGGTCACCTATTAATCCCACACCCATTTTTCTCACAATATTTCGAAGGATTGTTCTTTATTTATCAACATACAAGTATTGTAAAACGACATTTGAAAATTATAACGCATGTGTTTCCTTTCAACGAAAAATCCAAATTTATTTAAAGGAGAAATAATGATTATTTCTAACCTTAAGGATGAGATATGAAAGGATGAATTGTGAAGAGTGATGATAAGTATAAGTATGTATCAACATACTTGTATTGCACAAAATGAAACAGTAATAAAAGATAAATGCAATATATTGATAAAGAAAGGGCAATCCCTTGATATACAAGGTATGTCCCATAAGTTCCCGGACTGGGTCTATAAAAAAATAAATAAATGAAAAATGTAAATAAATTTGACTGTTTATTATAGAAAGAATATCTGGAAACACAGTGGTACCAATATCGAGGCGGTACGTGCGCGCGCGCCAAGGTCATTCTAATTTATTTAAAGGTTACACCTAGCGCTGCAGCGATTTTACGATGGAACACTTGGTGCACTTGGAGACGAGTTTTTTTGGGGAAAAACGGGACAGAAATCCTACCTCAACCATCCTATTCCCCAGACATCGCACCAAATGACTTTTTCCTGTTCCCCAAACTTAAATCAGTTTTAAAAGGAAGACATTTTGACACCAGGGAAGACATAATAGAAAAATCGCTGTTGGCATTGAAGAGCATTCCAAAAGAGGCCTATAAAAACTGTTTCGACAATTGGGAGAAACGATGGCGCTGGTGCGTTGAAGCAAAGGGGGATTACTTTGAAAAGTTTTAATATATATATATATTTAAAATATCTTACCTTTTTTTTATGAACCCAGTCCGGGAACTTATGGGACATACCTTGCATTTTGAAAAAAAAAAAGTTTTAATTTCACAGATTCAGGTCGGATCCTTTTTTATATAAAGGTATTTATTCGTTATTAATGATTGTTGAAACGGTATTGCTACCTCGAATTGTGCCTAGATTTCTTTCCCGAACGTTCCTTATCCTTATTGCCAGAGAATTGTGAAGAACCTACAACAATGGACTACCATTATGATCAATTTTAAATTCTTATGAAGACATTTAAATAATTTTCTCTTCAGAGAAATCTAGAAATTTGATTTTAAAAGCGTAAATATTTTGATTGATTTAATGAATATATTTTTGACTATAATAAGTTCAATATAATAAAAACCTGGATCAATAGTATGATTCACTATTCATCAAGTGTTATATTTGATTAAAGAAACAATTATTTTTGCCATTTGATCAAGAGATTGTTCAGATATCTTAATAGATTTTACCAATCACAATATTGCTATAACATCTCAGATATCTGAAATGTCTTTATCAAACCGTGATTTGGATTCATGATCATTATCAATAATTTATCATCATTCTATGGTAGTGGTGTTGTCTTGTCCATGGAGCAGATCAGATAGGTCCATGCATCCTGATCACAATACCGGCCAACTGAGGTGCTTTGTCCGTATGGATGTCCTCTTCTGGATTGTGAATTGGCTTGTGGATTCTATGGTGGTGGTGTTGTCTTGTCCATGGAGCAGATCAGATCGGTCCGTACCTTCTGATCACGATACCGGCTAACTGAGGTGCTTTGCCCGTATGGATGTCCTCTTCTGGATTGTGAATTGGCTTGCGGATTCTATGGGGTGGTTGTGTCTTGTCCATGGAGCATATCACATCGGTCCATGCACCCTGATCACAATACCGTCCAACTGAGGTGTTTTGTCCGTATGGATGTCTTCTTCTGGATTGTGAATTGGATTGCGGATTCTATGGGGTGGTGGTGCCTTGTCCATGGAGCAGATCAGATCAGTCCATGCACCCTGATCACAATACCGGCCAACCGAGGTGCTTTGTCTGTATGGATGTCCTCTTCTGGATTGTGAATTAGGATGTGGATTCTATGGGGTGGTTGTGTCTTGTCCATGGAGCAGATCAGATCGGTCCGTATCTTCTGATCACGATACCGGCCAACTGAGGTGCTTTGTCCGTATGGATGTCTTCTTCTGGATTGTGAAATAGATTGTGGATTCTATGGGGTGAAAAAATATAAAATAAGTCTATAAATAGCTGAATAATCCAAACGATTCTTTACTATAAAAATGAAATTGTCAATTAATTCTGATAAATTCCCTCGATCTTTTTCATGTAAATATTGACTAAGAAGTCAATAAAAGTGTTCTAATTGTCAATAATTCTGATATCGTTTAGCCTATGAATAAGATGATTGAAAATTTCCTTATTGTGCGATTTTTCTATTGGGTGTAGTACCTATTATCTTTTTCTCTAGAATCATAAAGAACAATCGGAAAAGAAAGCAAAACTAATCTATGAAAATATTCAATGCAAAAAATATATTTATCGTTGAAAAAAAAGGTAGGTAGTTTTAAATCTATCAATATATTAGCTAAAAGAAAATTATATTATGCAAATATGAGAAATCGAATAGCTATATGCAAATAGGTTGGAATTCGAAAAAAAAAAAAAAGAACGTGTGCGCTAACATTGAAGGATTTGAGTTGAAAGGAATGCATAAAGGATGAAGAAACGGCTTGTGGAGGACAGACAGAAAGCCCGTCGTTGTCACAGAAAAAGAAGTCCCTGGCATGTTTCACGGCTCCGATTTCTTTACGACCCAATCAAACGCCAGGGCGGCGAGCATTTGCGATCCATCTTGTCGGCCTTTTTTTCTTGATGATCTTTCTTGAGATGCTTGACCTATCCCAGCTCTTGAGTCCCAATAAACATGGGCATTAATCGTATGGATTGCGACTTCCTGGGGAGCTTGTGTGATTCTAACACTTGTCTTTCTTTATGTCTTTCGCACCTTACACCTCAACTATGGCACCTAATCTTAAACCGATGTTTTACCTGAAATGCATTATAGAGAAATTGATTTTTATTCTTTCCTTGCATGCATTGCAAGAGTTTGTCTATTTAAATAAACATGAATTTTGGTTATCTGGTATTATGAAATTGATTTTCTTTTTGAGCCTTTGATATGGCAATAATATGTAATTTTGAACCTCAAATTTATTGAAGTAAAATACAAAAATAATGATTTATGTTTACAATATCAAAAAGTAGTTTCATCTGCATTCTATATCAATAAATTATAAGATGCTTCCTAATGTTATTTTTATCCTTTAATGGATTATTGAAATAACATTTGGTATGACCTTTTGATATATATTTTGGAAATTTGATTGATCATATGTATGGAATTATCCGAATTTTCATGATTTCGAGTAAATTTGGGTGTTAGTTTTCGGGTTTATGGTTCTCTAGTGTCTTTTGGAAATTAGAAAGGTTTCAGGTATTACGTTTTTGGATTCTGTTGGGCTTTTGATAGATTTTACAGTCGGATGTTGCTGCATCCTCTTTTTGAGCCTTCGCTATGACAATGATGTACAATATTTTGAATCCTAAATGTATTGAAGTAAAATGTAAAAAATAATGAATTATATTTGAGATTTTAATTAAGTGTTATCTGTGCATTTATTTATCAATAAACTTTAATATAAGATGCTTGTTTATATATGTCATTTTTATCTTATAATGGATCATTGAAATATAGCATTTAGTATGACCTTTGGATTTATATTTTTTTAGAAATTCGATTGATAATATGCATGATATCAGATTTTTCATGATTTTGATTGAATATGGATGTTAGTTTTAGGATATATGGTTCTTTAATGTCTTTTGGAAATTAAAAAGGCTTCAGATGTAACATTCTTGGTTCTTAAATTCTTTTGGGCATTTGTTAGGTTCTACAGTCGGATTTTTCTGCATCCCTCATTGTTATTCCTAAGCAGATATATACACCTATCCCCCGATTTACACGGTAGATACGTTCCTGAGAAAAACGTGTAAATCGATAATTAAAAATTTTTAAAAATTAGAAATACAGACACAGTGTGCGTGTGCAGCAAGTCACCACATAAACTCGGGATTCCTCGTGAGATGTGTACACAGCGCATGTGTTCAATCACAGTAGCATTTAGTATAGTGCGATAAAAACAAAAAAAAAAAAACTTATTTGGAAAACCGTGTAAAAGCGAAAACGTGTAAAACAAGTACCGTGTAAATCGGGGGATAGGTGTATACGGCTCCCAGATATTGCCATGTGGAAAATTAGGAAAGACATTCTTCAGGATGACACCAATTTCTTTGAGGCAAGAGAACAAACTATAATTGATAAAATATAAGATAAAGCAAAAAGGAAAGTTTACAAAGTAACAAAATATCAAAATTGATACTTTGTTACAATAACACATTGCTGAATCTTAATATATTTTTGATCTTTCACTTATACCTATTATTGAGTTAAAGAGCTTTCAATCTATGTGAATAACCTTCACATATTATTCACTGTTTCAATTATCATGAACTAGGTTGCTCTTGTTGAGCGGTACCTATTAATGTGATTTTGAACCGAGCTTTCAATCATTTTGTTGTCATTATCGGAAACCTATGTGTGATATTGCTGATATATTGTTGATGTCTGTTGGATATTTAGCGATACTAACTATTACTCGTTATTGCGAATGGCCAGTTGGTGGTGGCGAGGGATGATCCTGGTCTTCTTGTTGTCGCGAGCAGCATTGCCAGCCAGCTCAAGAACCTCAGCAGCAAGGTATTCGAGGACTGCAGCCAGGTATACTGGTGCACCGGCTCCTACACGCTCAGCATAGTTTTCCTTGCGCAGGAGTCTGTGCAGACAGGGAACTGAAGTCCAGTCCTGCTGGAGCAAGACTTAGCCTTGGCTTTTCCACCCTTTCCGCGACCTGATATTTTAGCTACTAACTATTACTATCCATTAGGGAACTAATTCAACTTCCCATAACAAATATGCAACATCTGGTCTACACTAAGGACATACACCAAAGATTCAACAAATTCTGCAGAATATACTTAACTAAATAAGTGACTACTAATGTAATCAATACTGAGATGTAAATATGTATATATCCCTTTAAACTACTTTTTCTTTTTTTTTCATTCAAATGTATATATTTCACACGCAAATATCCGATTTGTGGATATAGCGTGTATTCTGCAATTGATAAATAAATAAAAATCTATGTTGGATAACTTATTTTCGAGTAATTTTTAAATATCTTTATGACAGTTGACGTGTCTAATAGGTATAACATTTTTATTCTTTAATACTTGTCACAAATTTGACAGAGGTTCCTCATTGCCGATTCTTTGAGTTCTTTCCAACAGTTGAAAATCCTAATATAATATACGATTTATCTATAGGTGCTGGAAATTTAACGCTTAGATATAAAAGGACTCTTTCCAAATTATTATTAGCCATTCCTAATTTTTTCATTTATATTTGTATTATTTTAAGAAGAGCACATCTAAACAGATGGACACAACTTAAAGAAGTTGTATCTTTCAGCATGTATATCGGGATTCAGACAATAACTCTGAAAGATATTACAGTGACCTTTATTGAAGACATACCAGATAACCAAGTGTGAACTAAATTACCTCTGTCTCCTTAAAAAAAAACAGAACTATGCGATATCAAAGATTTTCTTCACTTCTTAAAGTTTTCCATGAGTTTAAATATCAATTTGAGAATTCTCATATTGATATTTTCACATCTTTCACACACTTTTCATTAAATAAAGTAAGTGTGGTAGATGTGAGATCGTGTAATATATAAAAATAAGATTTGCTATTATTAGGATTTGCATATATCCTACTTACATATTATTCAGTTAATTGTAATAAATAGGCGGAGAGAGAGGCCGCTTTTAATAAGTATAGAAATTGTATTAAAACATCTCATCTTTTGATCTTCTCTTATTAAACGCTCATTCATTGATTTTAGATTTCTCTTCAGAGATGTTTCGTCAAGTTTCCGAGAGTTAACTCAAGCGTACTGAATTCTTAATCAACAATATATTTCGAAGCATCGTAATTTATTGATTCATTGGAACTGAGAAAGAATTGACGTTTTCTTGAAATATTTCTGAATATTTAATAAAATAGCACATTTCGATTCCTCCTTTTTATTTGATTCTCTCATTCATTAATTACCCATTTAGGAATATGAATATTCAAAGAGATTAATCTTAAGGTACATCAACGATAATACTGATTGATCAATATAATTTTGTTGAGAAATTTTGGATATTATGAATTTTGTGAAAAAAAAAAAGAATAATGAAGAGATAATTTCTATAAAAAGAGAGGGTTCAACTTTCCAGTCAAATCACAAAAACTTAGAAAGCCGACTTTGAGATTTTTGATCCTTCTCACACCATTGCTTGCTCTAATTTCATGAGCTATACCCCCGTTTATTCACAAAATCCTCAGAAGTTACGAAAGTGATGTTCAGGTGAAAATTTGTATATTGTAAATATAATATTTGTATAAATATATATAGCGTTAAAACATAATGTTTACTAGTATGTGCCATAAGAAACTTGTATGATGGACAACCAGCTTGCAGAGAAATTAATTTTCAACCCCTTTACTATCTGCAAAAATACAAGTCGAAGTCTTAGCTTTAATTTATCCTATGGGAGAAATTCTCCGTATTTATCATATATATGTTATATTAAAATATTATTTTATTTAAAATTATATTTCATCGATTCAAATTATGAGTTAAATCGACTGCCAGAGGTCACGCTTCCCCTATAAAAACTCATTGTTGTTGTTTTCCGATGGCCGGCTCAAACCTTTTGTACATTATGTAAATAAGGTTTTTCATTTTTTGATTCTTATACCTTAAGCCAGGCAGTACTTTTATCAAATTATGTTTTTTTTTTAAAATATATTCCTTTAGTTCAATTAAAGCAATTACTGATTAGAACTATTTTTATTATTATATTTTCAAGATTATAACCCCAACTGCATTACCATAGCATACTTATCAAGATAATCAAAAATCAACAGAAATCTCTTTTTTTTTATAACATATATATAAATAAGTAGTTTTTTCTATGTTGATTGCCCACGTAAAATGCACTTATGATAGTTAAAAAGTTTTGGATGAAAAACCTGATGCAAAAATGAATTAATGTTAGAAAAAGAAATACCTTTTTCGTCACAAAAACTCAAGAATTATTTAATCGAAGACCTTCTTCCACTTTCCGTGTGTAATTTGGAAGCTTCAACTCAAGAGCTTGTTCAAGTATCCACTCTACTTCAAGATTGTAGGGATTACATACACTTCAAGGATGACTTCAAAAACTTCTTATTACCTGTGATGTTTCCTTCACGCGTTTTATAATTGAGGCAGACAAGAAACGACCTGGAAAAGAGGTCAGATCAACATTGGTCGGATAAAGATTCCTTTAGACATCTTGAAGGCACGAGAAAAACCACATCGGTGGACAAATATTCCTTTACACGTCTAATAGACACGACCAACAATGATGAGACAAAGATTCCTCTATACGTTTTATATACACGGCAGGACCAACAATGGTAGAACAAAGATTTCTCTATACGTCTTATAGACACGGTAGGACCAACAATGACGGAACAAAGATTTCTCTAGACGTCTTATAGACACGGTAGGACCAACAATGACGGACTCAAGATTTCTCTATACGTCTTATATACACGGCAGGACCAACAATGGTAGAACAAAGATTTCTCTATACGTCTTATAGACACGGTAGGACCAACAATGACGGAACAAAGATTTCTCTAGACGTCTTATAGACACGGCAGGATTAACAATGGCGGGACAAGGATTTCTCTATACGTCTTATAGACACGGAAGGACCAACAATGGTGGGACAAAAATTCCTCTAGACGTCTTATAATCACGGAAGGATCCCCAATGGTGGGACAAAGAATTCTCTAGAAGTCTAATAGACACGGCAGGACCAACAATGGTAGAACAAAGATTCCTCTAGACGTCTTATAGGTACGGAAGGACCAACAATGTAGAACAAAGATTTCTCTAGAAGTCTAATAGACACGGCAGGACCAACAATGGTAGAACAAAGATTCCTCTAGACGTCTTATAGGTACGGAAGGACCAACAATGTAGAACAAAGATTTCTCTAGAAGTCTAATAGACACGGCAGGACTAACAATTGTAGAACAAAGATTCCTCTAGACGTCTTATAAGTACGGAAGGACAAACAATGGTGAGATAAAGATTTCTCTAGAAGTCTAATAGACACGGCAGGACTAACAATTGTAGAACAAAGATTCCTCTAGACGTCTTATAGGTACGGAAGGACCAACAATGGTGAGATAAAGATTTCTCTAGAAGTCTAATAGACACGGCAGGACTAACAATTGTAGAACAAAGATTCCTCTAGACATCTTATAAGTACGGAAGGACCAACAATGGTGAGATAAAGATTTCTCTAGAAGTCTAATAGACACGGCAGGACTAACAATTGTAGAACAAAGATTCCTCTAGACATCTTATAGGTACGGAAGGACAAACAATGGTGAGATAAAGATTTCTCTAGAAGTCTAATAGACACGGCAGGACTAACAATTGTAGAACAAAGATTCCTCTAGACATCTTATAAGTACGGAAGGACAAACAATGGTGAGATAAAGATTTCTCTAGAAGTCTAATAGACACGGCAGGACCAACAATTGTAGAACAAAGATTCCTCTAGACGTCTTATAGGTACGGAAGGACCAACAATGGTGAGATAAAGATTTCTCTAGAAGTCTAATAGACACGGCAGGACTAACAATTGTAGAACAAAGATTCCTCTAGACGTCTTATAGGTACGGAAGGACCAACAATGGTGAGATAAAGATTTCTCTAGAAGTCTAATAGACACGGCAGGACTAACAATTGTAGAACAAAGATTCCTCTAGACGTCTTATAGGTACGGAAGGACCAACAATGGTGAGATAAAGATTTCTCTAGAAGTCTAATAGACGCGGCAGGACTAACAATTGTAGAACAAAGATTCCTCTAGACATCTTATAAGTACGGAAGGACCAACAATGGTGAGATAAAGATTTCTCTAGAAGTCTAATAGACACGGCAGGACTAACAATTGTAGAACAAAGATTCCTCTAGACATCTTATAGGTACGGAAGGTAAAACAATGGTGAGATAAAGATTTCTCTAGAAGTCTAATAGACACGGCAGGACTAACAATTGTAGAACAAAGATTCCTCTAGACGTCTTATAGGTACGGAAGGACCAACAATGGTGAGATAAAGATTTCTCTAGAAGTCTAATAGACACGGCAGGACCAACAATGGTAGAACAAAGATTCCTCTAGACGTCTTATAGGTACGGAAGGACCAACAATGTAGAACAAAGATTTCTCTAGAAGTCTAATAGACACGGCAGGACTAACAATTGTAGAACAAAGATTCCTCTAGACATCGTATAAGTACGGAAGGACAAACAATGGTGAGATAAAGATTTCTCTAGAAGTCTAATAGACACGGCAGGACCAAAAATGGTAGAACAAAGATTCCTCTAGACGTCTTATAGGTACGGAAGGACCAACAATGTAGAACAAAGATTTCTCTAGAAGTCTAATAGACACGGCAGGACTAACAATTGTAGAACAAAGATTCCTCTAGACATCGTATAAGTACGGAAGGACAAACAATGGTGAGACAAAGATTCCTCTAGACGTCTTATAGACATGGTAGGACCAACAATCGTAGGACAAAGATTCCTCTAGAAATTTTATAGACACGGCAGGACCAACAATGTCGGGACAAGATTTCTCTAGACGTTTAATTAGCACGGCAAGAAAACAATGGTGGGACAAAATATTCCTCTAGAAGTATTTTAAGCACGACATGACCAACAATGGTGAGACAAATATTTCTCTAGACTTTTATAATAACGGAGGAACCAACAATGGTGGGGCAAAGATGACTATAGATGCTTTACAATCACAGAAGGACCAACAATGGTGGGTATAGATCCCCATAGACTTCTTATAATCACGGCAAGACCAACAATGGGTGGAACAAGATTCCTATATACGTCTTATAACCGCGGCAGTATCAACAATAATGAGACAAAGATTTCTCTAGACGTCTTATAAGCCTGAAGAGACAAACAATGATGGGACAAAGATTCCTCTACACGTCTAAAGGACACAGCAGAACCAACAATGATGGGACAAAGATTCCTCTACACGTCTAAAGGACACGGCGGAACCAACAATGATGGGACAAAGATTCCTCTACACGTCTAAAGGACACAGCAGAACCAACAATGATGGGACAAAGATTCCTCTACACGTCTAAAGGACACGGCGGAACCAACAATGATGGGACAAAGATTCCTCTACACGTCTAAAGGGCACAGCAGAACCAACAATGATGGGACAAAGATTCCTCTACACGTCTATAGGACACGGTAGAACCAACAATGATGGGACACACAAATATTCCTCTACATGTCCAAAGGACACTGCAGGACCAGCAATGATGGGACAAACATTCCTCTACACGTCTGAAGGACACAGTAGAACCAACAATGATGGGACAAAGATTCCTCTACACGTCTAAAGGACACAGTTGAACCAACAATGATGGGACAAAGATTCCTCTACACGTCTAAAGGACACAGTAGAACCAACAATGATGGGACAAATATTCCTCTACGCGTCTAAAGGACACAGTAGAACCAACAATGATGGGAAAAAGATTCCTCTACACGTCTAAAGGACACAGCAGAACCAACAATGATGGGATAAAGATTCCTCTACACGTCTAAAGGACACGGACGAACCAACAATTATAGGACAAATAATCCTCGAAAACGTCCAATGGACACGGAAGAACCAACAATTATAGGACAAAGATTCCTCGAAAACGTCTAAAGGACACGGAAGAACCAACAATGATGGGACAAAGATACTTTTTTGACGTTCTATAATAACGGAAGAACCAACAATGGTAGGACAAAAATTCCTTTAACGTCTAATATACACGGCGCAGGATCAACAATATCCCTACACCATATTTCCATAAATTTATTTCACCAAATCGCTATAACTTTTATCATAATATTACATTCTGTGTTGTTATAATTATATATGCTGCATGATGAGAGAGAGATACAAAGATTCTAGTTCAGAAAACTAGTTTTTACATTTATTTATTAATATAAAATTCATTAGTTTTTGTAGAATATACAAAAAGAATGTAATCTAGTATAAAATGACAAATTCTAACTCTAAAAGCATAACAAGCTAATTATACAAACATATAGCTTGGAGATAAACGTGGAAAAAGGTCAGGAAAATATTATTAATTCTTTTATATCCTCAGTATGGTAATGGTGAAAAGCTTAGAGTTTTATAATGTATATAAGTTTTATAATGTTATATCAATTTTAATGCGCCCTACATTTATTCAAAATATACTATGATATTTAATATTTATTTAAAACAGAATATTTAGATTACCATCATTTTTTTTATAGTTTCATTCCTTTTGTAATATTTATTGTACATATATCTTGATTGGTTATTGGAGCGAGAGAGGACCGAGACGAAGACTGCGGATCACGACCTACGAGGAAGACGACGAATAAATAAAAACAATAAATTTAAAAGGTAATTTATTCATATTTACTTTTATTTATTTACTTTTATTTTTATTTATTTGCTTTGAATATGGAAACCCGCTCGGATAACGTGTATAACACCAAGAAGGAAGAAACCAAGGTCGACGACCCTGTAAAGCTGCAACTTGGGGCAACAATATATTTCCATTTGCACAACCAACATGTTTACACAGAAGGAAATCTCTCTAATCTAGGTAGACACTAAAGCTATGCATTATATTTTGACCGTTTCTGAAAACTTGTAGAGACAAAGCCAAAGCACCAGTTAAGCAAATACTGAATGCCTATTCGAAGACCATAAATTCAGGATAAGGCTTAGTCAGTCTAGTTATGATTTCTTGAGATCCTTAAGGCCAAATTTGACCTCGCCATTTCACCAGCTGAACACTTCTTTCTGAAAATAAAACGATTGAAAAAATTCCTTTTAGATCTCAAGAAACTAAACTCTGCCTTGAACTAAACTGAAATTATCAAATTAGGTGGTGTCATTGTCACTGAAACGAATTTCTAGATTGAAGAGACGGTCAAGAGATTGCCTATAAGTTTTGAAACCATTTTATGCACAAAATATTTCTTTCTTGCTTTATTTATAAATGAACCATTTCTTACAGGCAAAAATTCCATCAATACCTGTAAGATTCTCCCGAATTCCATCAACAAGTGGTGGGGAAAGTTTTCTTCTCCAATCTAGTTGGTTCGTTCGAAGTTTCACAGGAACTGTTGCTGTTATCCAGAATTTTGGCTTGACATAATCAAATTTTAAAACACCCTTATATTCATTATGCTTCATAAGAGTCAATGATTCAAAAGAATTTGTTATATATATATATATAACCTTTTTATTTTTCTATTGTTTTTTTTTTTCATGTGTTAAGCGTATTTACGCAAGTTTGGCCTAAAATACCCATTTCTTGGTTTTTCAAGTAGCCTCTGGGACCAAAAATATTTTTTGTCGCAGTGGTACAGCGGGCTCTACGCTGACGAGCGCCAACAGCGCGAAACGCATTCGTGGATGGCTTTTCTTGATTTATTAACAAATTGGGTTGGCCAAATATCAGGGAACAGGCTAAATCAATGTTTAGTTGATTTCTGTTCCACTAGATGGCGCTCTCTGCCATCTAAAATTTTTAAGAGAATGATTTTTAACGCCTTGCTAAATGTTTTAATTTTGGTTTGCTCCTGACGAGGACAAAAGATTTTTGTCACAACGTCGAGGTAATAAAAAGATTTACTGGCCGAAGTATCTTTATTTTCAAGAAATATGAATGTCGGCCAGGCAGCCTCTATTTTTAAATGAATATTTTGCCTAATATACTTGTTTTTCTATCATTTTCAACCATAAAATGTGTCATAAATGTCGATTATTAAACGTGTTTATGTTTACCTTATTTTATAAGTTTCTAGTCATGAATAGTATTGTGATTTATCCTTGCAAAAAAAAAAGATGGCTGGTGTGAAGTGTAAGGTTGTAGGTTTCGAAGATGGAGGAAAAATAGAAGGTTAAGAAACAATTGAACTGCAGATCCGAGGAAGTAGAATATGAAAGGATACAAAATTAGGAATAATGAATTCTTGTGAAATTCCTAGATAAATGTTTAAGATATTTTATCATAATACATGGAAAGATAGTGTTGATACATTACCAATGATAACATTGTTTGAATGTTTTAAGAGATAAATGCCGTTTAATTTATATTGGATAAGGAAGGAATGCTATCCTATTTCAAAGAAAAAAATGTTTGGAATAATAAAAGATAGCTAGTCAATATACATGCGAAGGCATTGCCAATTAAAACATGCCTTGAGATATATTGCGTTTCAAACACATATTAGAAAAAGAGAATGCTTTTTATTATAAAGTTACATAAACTCTTATTTGAAAAGTAAATATTGAAAATAAACAACCCACCAATATGTAAATTCCAATTTATTTCCAATAATAAAACGTGGTTGAGAATGATATGAAGTTGGTTAGCTTATATACACATATTCGAAATGCCAGTTTGATTATCATAGAATTTCATACACACAAAAGGTTCATAGTCAAAAACAAATATATTTGATATATTCTAAGAGAACTGCCATTTATTTACAAATCTTTTAATGAATAGATGATATTGATGACTCATGTGTTTTGTACATGTGATATGTTTATCAAAAAAGGATAAAATCTCTAAAAAATTTATGGAATACAGGATAAGGAGAGGTTAGTGGTTTATTTCTTCATTCAATCTTACAACTGGCAATAATTTAGGCGAAAGAGACTTCCACAGGCCTTATCAGTAGAACGTGACTAAATATAATCTGATGATATATACATTTTACCTATAGGTCCGTAGATATGCAAATATATATTGACCATTCTATTCATTATAACCGTTAACTGTGATGTCAATAAAATTATTTCAATAATCTGTAGGATCTTGTGAAAGAGTATTTGATGCGAAAGCTCGCCAGTTTTAAATTGTTATATTTACGTTTTACCTATAGGTCTGTAGATATGCAAATATACATTGACCATTCTATTCATTATAACCGTTAACTGTGATGTCAACAAAAGTATTTCAATAATCTCTAGGGTCTTGTGAAAGAGCATTTGATGCGAAAGCTCGCCAGTTTTAAATTGTTATATTTACGTTTTACCTATAGGTCTGTAGATATGTAAATAAATATTGACCGTCCTATTCATTATAACCGTTAACTGTGATGTCAATAAAAGTATTTCAATAATCTCTAGGGTCTTGTGAAAGAGCATTTGATGCGAAAGCTCGCCAGTTTTAAAGTGTTATATTTACGTTTTACCTATAGTTCCGTAAATATGTAAATATAACATTGACCATTCTATTCATTATAACCGTTGACTGTGATGTCTTATACAAGTATTTCATTTGTCTGTAGACCCTTGGAAGAGCATTTGATGTGAAATATTATCGTCAGTTTTAGATTATATCTTTACGTTTTACATATAGGTCTGTAGATATGTAAATAAATATTGAACGTCCTATTCATTAAAACAGTTGACTGTGATGTCTCATACAAGTATTTCATTTGTCTGTAGACCCTTGGAAGAACATTTGATGTGAAATATTATCGTCAGTTTTAAATTGTTATATTTACGTTTTACATATAGGTCTGTAGATATGTAAATAAATATTGACCGTCCTATTCATTATAACGGTTGATTGTGATGTCTCATACAAGTATTTCAATTGTTTATAGACCCTTGGAAGAGTTTTTGAATCTCAACAGCTTGCCAGTATTACGAGAGTGAATAAAGAAACTAGTATATTTCTGTGTTTATCCAGTTTAAAGAGGTTTGTTAGATTAGGACTTACTTTTATCAGGAATCTCCGGGATATGCTGGGGCTGATGAAGCGGTGGTTGAGGCAATGGTGGCGGAGGTAGAGGGGGCGGTTGTAGAATTTGAGGTTGAGGTGGATAATTGTTGAGTAGGGGGGTATAGCAGGGGGGTGGCTGTACTTGAGGGATCGGGGGTGCAGGGGGCGGCGGACTGCCGTACAATGGAAAATCATCGTACGGTAGACAGTCGAGGGGACCGGGCCCCGCGATGTGTGGCGGGGAGAGGTCCCGGTAGTAGTGCCCCGCGAGGGAGTCTACACACTCCTCGAACAACACCTTGTCCAGCCCGCAAGGTAGGAGTAAGGACTCAAAGCCCGGGGCTTCACTCAGGTTGAGGATGTCCTTGACGGAGAAGGGCGTCGGACTTGCAGGCCCCGTCATGGGCGGTTGTGGAGTCCGTGGGTTGGCCCAGCCTCCTTGCAACCCGACACCCTCGCTGATTGGTCCGCTTCTCCCAGCCGGAAGTTCGTCCATTTTAAACCGCGGCGGGCTCTGTTTTCCCTAGTCTAATAGCACCTCCCCTTAATGGACTGGTAAACCTCAGCCTGTGTGTGTGTATGTGCATTTTTTTAAACTGACAAATGTTTAGCTTAGGGCGTCAGTATAGGTACATTCCAAAATCCTATATTTATTTGCATTTAGGTCTCCCTTTCCAACATTAAAAGGAACCTGTTAACTACCCAAATTACATATAAACCTATACTATTCTAATTATTCGATCAATATATTTTTTTAAATAAAATAAAGTTACCTTTTTTTAACTATTTTGATATTTTAAGAAAAAGTCATCTCATTATCGTGAAACTGAAAGTTGTTGATGGCTTGCGCCATCTATCGGATTAAATATAAACTATTCGTTGAGTTTTAATTATTCCAGAATTGGCCAAATACCCATTCTTGATTAATCAAGAAAAGCCAACCGCGTACGCGTTTCGGGCTGTTGGCCCTCGTTTTGATATTTTGATATTTGAATTATTATTTGAAAAATATATTCTCGAAATTTTACATATATATATTTCAAATTCCAATATTTCGACAGGTCAACTCTCTCATTTTTATCGAAGTCTTTTTCCCACATGGTAAACATTCACGCGATGAAGTTAACCTACAATGGTTGCATATACGTTTTAGAAGAAACCATCTAATAAGATACGCAAATATTCAAAAAGGTATATCACTTGCTTGTAGAGATCTTTTTCTATGTTCAATTTATTCCAAGTACACACCTGGTCCAAATCATAATAATCATAATGGGTAGTTAGCGATAGCCATTTACTGTAAACTATAAACGCTACATCACATAAAGGAGCGCCTTCAATGGTATGATCAAGTGAGAGCACATGTATGAAAATTTCACCAAATTATTACAGAAGAACCTGCTGGTTGATAATATGCTTAGTATCCACTTCAGTGTTAAATGAGCAATACTAAGTTGGTTTCTACTCATTTTTAAAGTTTAATTTGAATGTTTGCTCAATAGCGAATCTGGACGTAGGATTAGCGCGACGTTGTGTTTTCAGATGAATCCAGGTTCTGTTTGCAGCACCATGATGGCAGTATCGTGTTTAGCGCCATCGTGGAGGAGGCACATTGCCAACGTACATTCGATATAGTCATGCTGGCCCATCACCTGTAGTGATGTTATTAGGTATCATTTGATACACGTCTTGTTTACCTCTTTTTCGTATTCCCAGTACTTTGAGCAGTCCCCGTAACATTTCTTATGTGTTAAGGCCCGTGGCTGTATCTTTTATTTGAGGACCTTGAAATGCAACGATTCAGAAAGTTATTGCACGACAACATTTTCCCGGTATTGTACGGATCTTCCTACAAACAGAAAATTTTCGGCTGCTGTCCTATTCATCACGCTATCCTGATCTGTCACCAATAGAAAACGTCAATGGTTGTCGAGTGACTGATTCTTCACCACACGCCAGTCACAACTGTCGATGAACTGTGACATCGCGTTAAAGCTACATGGAAGGCTGTATCTGTACATGTCATTCAATCTCTGTTTGACTCAATCCACTATCATCCAGCGGCCCCCTGACATGAAAGGCTGGATCTCCGGACATGGCTGGAGGATGACGCCCTGGCCATCCTGACGTCTACCAAAACACACATCTATAGGTACTTCCTCGGCGTGGAACTGAGGAGTGAAGACCTTGTCTGGAGGAGGACTCTCTCAAGGTGGGGAAGCCTTTCTTGTTGAAGAAATTTGTACATAATACAACTGTATATATTTCCCTACATTTTTCCATACACCCTTTATTTTCACCATTATTATATATTACTACATATTTTATATTGCTTTTATTTCTGTAACAATTTATTAGAAGAGTCAAATATATTTGTATATATCTTGACTCTCTTGGATTGACTTGTTCCATTATATGTATGTTCCATATGTAAATACCTGTTTTTTTCCTCTTTTCGTTCTCCACTTCTTCCATCCATATTTCCATTTTTTTTTTCCAAATTCATATTCTTATTTTCCATAGGATCATTCAAATAATAATCTGTATATATTTATCATGTGTATACAATCTTTCTCCATTTTTACCCCTTTGTATATTTCCCACTTTCATAGGTTTCTCCGTCTTGTAACCCCAAGGAGAATCCTCTGTAAGACCTGTGTGTCTTAATAAAGGTTTTTGTGTGTGTGTGTTATATTGACTCTCAATGTACGTCTATATAATTGCACACATCACACCTTGTATTTACGACCGTTGAAGTACGATGTCATTCGAAAGCTAGTGAAATAAACATGTTCTATAGAAGATGCTCCTTATGAATTTATAATTCTTACAATATAGTCAATGATATTGTTTAAATTTTCTATTTGACTTAATAGCCAGGTGTATAAGTGCTGTTATTGCTGCCATTCTTCTGAATACTCATATCTCTGGATCCATAGCTCTAAATTACTTAAAATTTCAACCACTTGTTATTTCCAATATAAAGTTTTGCCCACTAAACACTATCTAGTTATTTGCATTTTTTCATGATGTAATTTTAATAACCGATATAGTGTGTAATATCCAATTTATTACAGGTCGTACAAATTATAAACAATTATCGTCAACAAATATCGCGTGAGAACGCCCTTGTAACCTTAGAATAATTTTTAATGCCAAATGTTTTAATTTTTGTTTGCTCCTGACGAGGACAAAAAATTTAGTCGAAACGTCGAGGTAATAAAAAGATTTACTGACCGAAGTATCTTTATTTTCAAGAATTATCGTCAAGAATTGGAGCATCCGAAAATCCAAGTTGTGCAAACATCTGTTGTTATAACGCCCAATGTTTCAGCATTACAGACAACGAGAGGATATTGGTATCCCAGAATTGTGCGACTCTGTCGTAAATATTGTATATGTGAAATATAATAAACTGTTTAAGTATTTCATGATTTTAGATATTGCTAGATAATACATATGATCTAATGACAATAATAATTGGAAACTATTATAGACGCGTATGATTCTTTATTTCTTTATTTCGACTTAGAGCGCTATGTCCCCCTAGGGACAATTGCACTTTAAAGATAAACAAAATTTTTAAAGAAAAGAAAGAAAGATATTTTAAATATGTACAGAATTAGTATGCAAGTTAGTTAGAAGAAAAGACAAAAATATATATATATCAACACAATTGATATATGTACAAAGGGTTGGTATGCAAATTTAGTTAAATGAAATCAAATTGTAAAATATTGTTTGTATTCGAGAAAAGCAATTTACAGATTAAAAAGAGTTTTAAGGAATAGTTTAGAATGAAAATATGCTAGATATAGAGAAGATGATCCTTTTTAAAATTAAACAATTTCTACTTCCTCTACTGACAAATTTAATGGGAGGGCCTGGCTTATCTGTAGTGAACTTTCCCAATATATTTTACATTGCAGTAAGGACAGTAGATATTATTTAATTTTTAAAAGGAATCATACGCGTCTATAATAGTTTCGAATTTTCACAAAAGATGACGCTCTAATGCATGATAATAATAATGTAAGTCACAATAAAGCCAAAAGAGCAAAGTCCTCCCACTGTTTTACATCACGGTAGAGACAAGTGAAGATTTATTATGTTTGTAAAATAAACATTCGTGAGTTTAACAGCTATATTTTCTTTATATAAATATATATATATATATATATATATAAAGAGGCAAAGGTCGCCTCTCCCGTCAAAACAGACGTCAAAACTAAACGCCATCTATTGACCGTCGCCGCAACTAGCGGCCTCGAATCGGTGACAAAGCCACAACACCAGCTTTGGCAAACTGAAAAGCGTCCACCTAGAGACCATGGTTTCGGGCTAATGGCCTTCGTCAGTCTAGGGCGGACTTTATTCCATGAGATCCACACGGGATCTAATGGAATCTTGACAATCTGCCAAAGAGGTGTTTAGCTGGCAAAGTGGCTGGGCCAAATCTATGGCTAAAATATAGATGGAAATTTTGCCGGGAGGATATTGATCTAAAGAGACAAAGGTCGCCTTTCCCGTCAAAACAGACGTCAAAACTAAACGCCATCTATTGACCGTCGCCGCAACTAGCGGCCTCGAATCGGTGACAAAGCCACAACACCAGCTTTGGCAAACTGAAAAGCGTCCACCTAGAGACCATGGTTTCGGGCTAATGGCCTTCGTCAGTCTAGGGCGGACTTTATTCCATGAGATCCACACGGGATCTAATGGAATCTTGACAATCTGCCAAAGAGGTGTTTAGCTGGCAAAGTGGCTGGGCCAAATATATGGCTAAAATATAGATGGAAATTTTGCCGGGAGAGGCGACCTTTGTCTCTTTAGATCAATATCCTCCCGGCAAAATTTCCGTCTATATATATATAGTACGTTATCGTCTTTTATTTAAATTATTTAAATCGCATCAAACTTTATGAGTATTACACCAGGTACGAATTGCAATCCGTCATCAAATTTCTTCACGCTGTTTAGATTAAACCTGCTTTCAAATATACAGCAGAATGAAGAAGGTTTATGGATTTACCCAGAGTCTACATTTTTATTGATGGGTTTAAAAGTTTGAAAATAGCGTCGTACGAATTTATGACTCTCTCTTCGTCCCTGATAAACGCATCGAAAGATGACGCCAGCAATGACTTGAGTTAAAGAGAAACTCGTTGAAAAAATAAACAACGCATTTCTAATTTTTATCCATATTAGTATATATAAAATGAATGGATTCAAGCGCGAATGTTTCTTTTATACACAATTCAAACTTCTATTATCCGTACTGCGATGAAAAAATATATTGGGAGAGCTTGGGTCATCAGTGGTGAATCCTTCCAGCGGTTTCACCAATTTAATCCACCAGACCGCTTCTTAGAGCTCTAATACTGTATTGGACGATTCGGCTTAATATACGCAGCACTGAAGGGTGAATTCTCAGCTGGGAAGGTTCACCACTGATGAGCCAAGCCCTCCCAATATATTTTTTCATCGCAGTAAGGACAGTAGAAGTTTGTATTGTATATAAAATAAACATTCGTGCTTAAATCCTTTCATTATATATATATATATTGCCACGTGGAAAATTAGGGAAGACAAAAACTTCAGGAGGAGACAACAATTTATTTCAGGGAAGGACAAACTATGAAAGGTAAATAAAAGATAAGCCACGAGGGAAATTTACAGATTCGCATGATATATATAAACATAAAAAGTCCACTCTGTTATTAAAAATAATAAAATTAATAAATACTATGTTACATAAATAAAATTAATAAATACTATGTTACATAGCTTCTTCCCTATGGGAGCTGTGACCCACAGCTAGGAATTATTGTAGATACTGACATGGATTTAACGTGCTTCTGCCAAGGATTCCATGGAAGTCTTGGAACTTTGTCCCTAGTACCTTTGCGTCTTTTTCTTACGGCGTGAAGAGCGGCTTTGTCGTCGTATCGTCGTCTATAGGGACATCGTCATCTTCGAGGGAAGTCTTGGCTTTGACACGGCGGTGAAATCCTGGAGCCAGTCTCTAAAAATGTAGATCACAGCACCCATGGCTTCAAATTCTTCTCGGCGGTCTTCAGTTTGTCTACCCTAACCTACCCAGCATCTCCACCAAAATGCCATGTGGAAAATTAGGGAAGACAAAAACTTCAGGAGGAAACAACAATTTATTTCATGGAAGGACAAACTATGAATTGTAAACAAAAGATAAGCCACGAGGGAAATTTACAGAGTCGAAAGATATAAACATAAAAATGACCACTCTGTTAATAAAAAATAATAAAATTAATAAATACTTTGTTACAATATATATAGATGATCAAAACAGAATTAATAGGAAAAAAGACATCCCGCAATCATACCTACAGTTAAAACAAAACTAGTTAAATATAATAGATATAGCATTTTATTTCTAATTATATAATTTATTCATTCAAAATGGTTCGATCACTCCAACTTATATAAACAATACTTCTCGTGCATCACACGGATAATGGGCTTAGAAGGAGTTTGAATTCCTAGAGGAAGATAGGTGTACAGCCTCATCTAAATATCAGAAATATTTTAAATAAATTATATTGATCCAAAATATGCCTTCATTTTAATATAGATATAGATGGCACGGTATTGCTTTGTTGGTTAAGGATATACATATATATTGTTCATAAATCATTAGGCTTCAATAAGATCTTTCTAAAATTGGGAATAAAGCTATCTAACCTTTTATGTATGTATTACTTTTACTAACGATACCATCAGATGAAGAGCTCCGGATCCATGAGATTAGAATATATATAATATTATAATAAAATTATAATTTATATAATATTTACGAACGGAAGAATATGTCCATGGTAGCCTAGTGGACATGGTATCTGCCCGGTAAGCGGAACACTGTGGGTTCGATTCCCATCTCTGGACACTTATATTTTTCCGTTTATCATTACTCTTCACAATTCATCCTTTCATACTTCATCCCTAAGGTTAAAAATAATCGTTATTTCTTTTAAAAATAAATTTCGATTTTTCGTTCAAAAGAAACGCATGCGGGATAAATTTCAAATGTCGTTCTACAATCATAAGCCGTATTATATTGTGTTATAAATTAATGAATTATAAAATCTGATAAACACATCTGAAGTATTATAATTTCAATTGCCATCTATCAATGATAAATGTTGAGAGGATTTACCACTAATGAGCCAAGCTGTAAGTGTTATCAGGGATTCAGAATAAGCAATTCATTCACCATTGATTAGAAAAAAACGTTTATTTATTAATTTATATATACATCTAGATTATCTTATTCTTTTTAGCCATACAAACCTATAGCAAGCTAGGCATATATAGTATTATTCCTATTCAAAATATTTACTCATTTTTTATTTACATTTCGTAGAGTAATCTAGTTTTTTTTTATTTAATTAAAGAAAATAAAAATATATGTCTTAATTATATCATAATATCTACATCATTTTTTCTCCTCTCACAAAGCGCTCTCATCTAATTTTTTTTTTATCATTGTAGTGAAGATTGTAGAGATAATATTTGATGATAAATTTATTAAGAAAAAACATTGCCAAAAATATTATTACATCTGAAGAATATCTTTAGGGTAGCCTAGTGGATATGGCATCTGCCCGGTAAGCGGAATACTGTGGGTTCGATTCCCATCTCTGGACACTTTTATTTTTCCGTTTATTATTACTTTTTACAATTAATCCTTTCATACTTCATCCTTAAGGTTAGAAATAAATGTTATTTCTTCTTAAAAAATATTTAAATGAAACCTAGATCCATCATTTTCAACTTGGAAGAAACCTATGTCAAGAGAATATGGCTTTACTCGGATTTACCGAGAACAAAGTAACCAAGGGTCTCTATTTGTACAGGCAATTTCTTGCTGATTCTCTTTTGTAACAGAATTGTCGTCATTCTAGAAGATTATACATAACGGAGGGCCCTAATAAATGTGGACGATCAGCTCAAAAGAATAGCTTGATATAAAAAACAATGGATTTAACAAATCAAAAGAACAGTTTGGTATAACAATAGATCCGATCAAAAGAACAGGGTGTTGTGATAATGGATTAGTCCCAAAGAATTGTTTGATTTAACAATGGATTAGATAAAAGAACAGATTTGCTTAAATTTCGATTAGATCAAAAAGCAGGTTGATTTGAGAATAGATTAGATCAAAAGAACAGATTGGTTTAACAATGGATTAGATCAAAAGAACAGGTTGGTTTAACAATGGATTAGATCAAAAGAACAGATTGGTTTAACATTGGATTAGATCAAAAGAACAGATTGGTTTAACAATGGATTAGATCAAAAGAACAGATTGGTTTAACAATGGATTAGATCAAAAGAACAGGTTGGTTTAACAATGGATTAGATAAAAAGAACAGATTGGTTTAACAATGGATTAGATCAAAAGAACAGGTTGGTTTAACAATGGATTAGATAAAAATAACAGGTTGGTTTAACAATGGATTAGATAAAAAGAACAGATTGGTTTAACAATGGATTAGATCAAAAGAACAGGTTGGTTTAACAATGGATTAGATAAAAATAACAGATTGGTTTAACAATGGATTAAATAAAAAGAACAGGTCGGTTTAACAATGGATTAGATAAAAAGAACAGGTTGGTTTAACAATGGAATAAATAAAAAGAACAGATTGGTTTAACAATGGATCAGATAAAAAGAACAGGTTGGTTTAACAATGGATTAAATAAAAAGAACAGATTGGTCTAACAATGGATTAGATAAAAAGAACAGATAGTTTAACAATGGATTAGATAAAAGAACAGATTGGTTTAACAATGGATTAGATAAAAAGAACAGATTGGTTTAACAATGGATTAGATAAAAAGAACAGGTTGGTTTAACAATGGATTAGATAAAAAGAACAGATTGGTCTAACAATGGATTAGATAAAAAAGAACAGATTGGTTTAACAATGGATTAGATAAAAAGAACAGATTGGTTTAACAATGGATTAAATAAAAAGAACAGGTTGGTTTGAAAATGGATTGAATAAAAAGAACAGGTTGGTTTGACAATGGATTAGATAAAAAGAACAGATTAGTTTAACAACAGATTATATCGAAGAACAGGGTGGTTTAACAACAGATTATTGTTGTATTCCAATTGATTACACACAGCGCTCAACGTTAATTATTATTTAATTAACTATACAAGGTAAAGGGATTATATATAGATTAAATAGTAAACATGGAGAAAGAGAATATGTCAGCGTGGCGACGCCGCAGGTTACATCAACAGGAAGTGACGTCAGCTCCAGTGTTACCGAAGCCAACGGTCCAGCAATCTCCTCCCTCGAAGTGACCTCCTATTCATGGATCACTTCGCCGCTTAAGAGTCTCGAACGATGAAGTTCGTGTAGGTTTCTCCCCAGTGGCTTGGTCAAAATGTCCGCTAGGTTTCTTCCACTTTTAACATAGTCCAGTTGAATCGCACTTACAAGCAATTGGGGCAGAGTCTTTTGGTAGTTCTGTTAGTTCCCAAACTTTGTGCTTTCTCAAGGATTCCAATTCTTCTTCGATTGCTTCAAGCCAATGCTCAGCTTCAGGGCCTTGGATAGCTTCTTTATACGAAGTAGGATATCCCTTATTTACTTCAGTACTGAGGAGTTCAATTGAGTTCTGAGCATTTCTCTGGTTCCTTAGGATCATTGGATGAGATCGAGTAGGAGAAGGTTTCACAGTATCTTCATTATGGCTGTCCTCTTCTGTAGGTGTCACGTCTTCTTGATCTAATAAAGACACTGGATTCTCTTCAATCTCCCGTTGAGTCCCATAGCTGTAGTGTTCAACTGATGGAAGCACCTCCCGGTTGCTGTCGTTCCTCGATACATCACTCTCTTTGAAGACACAGTCCCGAGATTCCACCACTTTCTTCATCTCAGGAATCCACACTCTGTAGCCACGTCCTCTGAGTGCATATCGAACAAGGTTACCTTTGATAGCTCTCCTTTCGAGTTTGGATTTACGGACTTGTCTTGGAATATGGACAAATACTTGACAGCCAATAGCTCTTATGTGTTTAAGACTAGGCTTGTTACCTGTCCACAGTTCATATAGCGTGCTTTCACCATTGTGATTGTTGAGAACTCTGTTTCTGACATAGGCTGCGGTGTAAGTCAGCTCCGCCCAGGAAGCCTTTGGCAGACCACTTCCAGATATAGTGCTCCTGACAAGATCTAGGAGTGTCCTATTCATTCTTTCTGCCACACCATTCTGTTGGGGTGTATACGTCATAGTGTGTTCATGAACTATTCCAACGCTCTTGCAGAAAGTGCCCCATTCCTTAGAACAAAATTCCAAGCCATTATCCGTACGTATTCGTTTTAGTTTCCGGCTGGTTTGTTTCTCAGATTCTTGAATCCACTCTTTGACTTTTCCCAGGGTTCCGCCTTTGTTTTTCAGGAAAAATACACTTGCATATCTCGTAGATTCATCAATGATGGTTAAGACGTACTTAGCTCCTCCCCAGCTCAATACGTCAAGTGGACCCATCAGGTCCGCATGCACCAAGTCCAACGGAATGATTTCTTTTTCCTCCTTGTGTGAGTGCTGAAAAAGTGGCAGACGGTAAGACTTGCCGATCAAGCAGTCTTCGCAATTTTCTGGCTTTGCCGGGCTGCAAATCAAGTCCTCTTACGCCTTGGTTCTTGGCCATCTTTGCTATCGTATATGCATTTACATGCATCAGCCTTTTGTGCCAAAGTTCCAGTGTAAGCTCTTCCTTGCATTCAGATGCAAGAGAAACACGATCATTCTGATCTATCGGAGAGGATGGAGTAGTCTGGACGTAGTAAAGTCTACCTAGCTTCTTTCCCTCTATCAAGAGTTTACCTTTCATGTCCATAATGTGGCAACAACTCCTGTTGAAGACAACTTTTCTACCGTTTCGTATCATTTGGAGTACAGACAGAACACTGTGACGCATATCTGGAACGTACAAGGTGTTCTGGGCAACCATATTGCTGGCATCTCCCTTGTGTCCAACAATATTGGCACTGACAGTACCGATACCACATGCTTCTATAGAAGAGCCATTCGCAACAGTGATGGAACTCCTATTGCTTGTGCACTCTTTCAGACATGTGAAGTAATCTCTCTTGGGAGTCATATGGTGCGTCGCTCCAGAATCTATGATCCAGGTCTCGGCGGTAGCTCCAAACAAAGTATTGCACATTGCCGACATATTTACGCCTTTGTTTTGGTCAAACCTCTTTGGTCTTTGTTCATTCTTTCCTTTCTTCCTGCATTCCCTTGCATAATGGCCTTTACCTCCACATTTGAAACAAACAACCTTTGCTTTAAATTGTTTTTTCTGTTTCAATGGGCTTCGAAGAGGCATTAACGACCATGGCACCCACATCTTTTGGTAGATTTGACGAACGCCTTTCTGCTTCTGCCAACAGCCGTCTTTTAACTGTGGCGGTCGTGAAGTCTGAATCGGGCAAGCTACATATGGTTGAGACAACGGTGTCCCAATCCTCTGGTAATCCACCCAAAAGAACCATAGCCAAATCGCCATCATCAATTTTGTCGCCAATTTGGGCCAGTTCGTTTACAATGTGGTTTATCTTCCCCATATACCCTTCCATATTGCTGTGCTGAGTCAACCTTTCGCCATATAACTGCCTTCTTAGTTGTACGGCTCGATATCTACTATCCTTTGGTGCGTATAATTTTTCCAGTTCCTCCCAGACCTCTTTCGGAGTATTCAAATGTTGAACATGCAATTGTTGTTCATCATTAATCCCGAGGCAAATTTTTGCAAACGCCTTACCCTCCCGCGACAAAAAAAGTTTTGTTGCAACAAGGTCACTAGGGACAGGCTTAGCCTCTCCTGGATTGATCAAACTCCACAAGTCGTTTTCGATTAGAACGAGTTTCATCTGGAGGCTCCAGCAGGAGTAATTAGCACCATTTAATTTTGTAATCGTCGTGTTTGCCATTTCACATAATATTTGGTAAGTAGAAAAAAGGATGGGCTAAGTAATCAAAGGAAATTTGGTTACTCACGTTTTAGGCCTTGCGCTTCTTCAGTCTGACGTTTTAGGACTTGCGCTTCTTCAGTTTCACGTTTTAGGCCTTGCGCTTCTTCAGTCTCATAATCTTTGTTGTATTCCAATTGATTACACACAGCGCTCAACGTTAATTATTATTTAATTAACTACAAGGTAAAGGGATTATATATAGATTAAAACATGGAGAAAGAGAATATGTCAGCGTGGCGACGCCGCAGGTTACATCAACAGGAAGTGACGTCAGCTCCAGTGTTACCGAAGCCAACGGTCCAGCAATTATATCAAAAGAACAGGGTGGTGTAACAATATAATATATTAAAATAACAGATTGGTTTAACAATGGATTAGATAAAAAGAACAGATTGGTTTAACAATGGATTAGATAAAAATAACAGATTGGTTTAACAATAGATTAAATAAAAAGAACAGGTTGGTTTGACAATGGATTGAATAAAAAGAACAGGTTGGTTTGACAATGGATTAGATAAAAAGAACAGATTGGTTTAACAATGGATTGAATAAAAAGAACAGGTTGGTTTGACAATGGATTGAATAAAAAGAACAGGTTGGTTTGACAATGGATTAGATAAAAAGAACAGATTAGTTTAACAACAGAATATATCAAAAGAACAGGGTGGTTTAACAACAGATTATATCAAAAGAACAGGGTGGTGTAACAATATAATATATTAAAATAACAGATTGGTTTAACAATGGATTAGATCAAAATAACAGGGTGGTGTAACAATGGATTAGATTCAAATAACAAGTTTATGTATCAATGCGTTAAATCCAAAAAAGGTTGGAATAAGAATCAATTAAATGACAAAATCAGGGTAGTGTTACAATTCCTTGACAAATCAAATTATTTCAATCTAGTGAGCGTTTTGGGCTGTTGTTCAGCAGGATGTACCTCATCAACCGGGCGATTGATAAAAAGTTCGAGATATAGATTTACTTAGAAGAAAAAACTGTGCCTTTCTAAGGAAGAATAGTTCACTGTTAGGCTACGCGCTAAATTTTCGAATAATTAATTATTGAGATAGTGCTCTTGCGTTTATAAACAATGTATTTGGTCTAAAAAGGACAAAATAGATTTAGAAAATCTTTTAAAACTTCAAATTTATTTATTGATCAACTGAAGGTTTTTGACATTTTACATCAGCATTGTTCTGTTGGACCATCAGGAGAGAAGGTTGGTTGGAAAGTGATATAAGCCGTCGATTTTGGACAACCACAAAACGGGTTCCAATCCCGCAATGGACGATATTTTTTCTTAAGAAAGAAATTGCTTCAATGGCCCACCGATTATTGTAATAGTCCAATTTCTCCAGTAAGTGTAAGTAACCAAACGTGGCTCTGACACTGTTGTAAATTTCAAAGTCGAACTGCTTTTTACACGTGTAGACATGTGGTTCACTTACATTAGAAGCAGCTACCCAACATGCTTTTTATGGTCTTTACCACGGATACCTGCTCTGAGTAATTAGTTCCCATTTTCAATGTATTTTTCATGTGAATACATTCTTACAAAGAACACAAATATTTACAGCCACAATACAGGCTAGATATTAAAAACAAAGAAGGGGCATATCCTTATATAGATACTAGCCGAATGACCCGGGCAGCGCCCAGGTTTTACCCGATTAAATGTTTTTATTCAAATACTATTCGTTACAATTATAAATTGGCGCCGTGGATGTCACTCTTGTGAAACGTCCCGCTCCAAACTTTGTGTCAGTGAAGCGATATTTTTATAAAGAGACTAGCGGATGTAACCGGCTTCACCCGTGTTTTACCCGAGTAAAGGTTTGTCTAACGAATCTCTCGATAAAGTGAACATTTCTTCCCGGTCTCTTGAAAAATACTCGATAAGTTGAATAAAATCAATATTAATCGGTACCCGAGTAAAGGTTTGTCTAACGAACATTTGTTAAAACAATTCTCTATAAACTTATAAAAAGAAATAGATATATTTTGATAATTTGAAACTCGTAAATTTGAATCTCTCGATAAAGTGATCATTTTTTCCCGGTCCCTGTGTGCCGTGTCATTCTGAATTTTGTCTTTCCTAATTTTCTACATTACAAAATCATCGTTTTATCTAGTGAACATTTTTTCCCGGTCCCTTGAAAAATACTCGATAAGGTTGAATAAATTCATGGTCGTTTATGGAAGATGGATTAAGTTCCCGGAGGTCATCTTGGGCAAGCTCCCGCGAGGCTTTTTTTCTTGTCTACTTGGCACAGCTGTGTCACCAACTCTGCCCTGATTGGTCGGTGGGTACTTGGACTGTCCTTGAACTTGTCCTTGGACTGCCGCCGGCCGGATGAATCCATTCTCGTCGCAAGGTTGCGCTGCTTGCGAGTTAAAGCTACAAATCTGCAAATAACTCTAAGGATATTAAAGATATTCAAGATACTATTTTTCGTAAACCTTTCCGGGGATATGCCTAATAATATCCCAAAATTTCACGGCGATTGGATGTACGGTTTTGAATCTATAGAGTACATACAGACCACAGACAAACAGACAAACAGACAGACAGACAGACATTCAATTTTATATATATAGATGATCTGGCTTTGTGTCTTCTGCTCGAATGAATGTTTTTCTGTTAGAATTTTGTTCCTGCACACTAAAAATGAACTGGCTTCACCCGTGGTCTCAGCTTTTTGGAATTTTTCCCGATATAATTTTGTATCTGATAATCAAACATGATACAGCAATATTGTCATCATCATTTTCTGACTAAAAAAACAAGTATTTTTGCCCAGAACCTGTCAATTTTATTTTTTATTGGCTAAAAATCCGATAGATATTTTATCCAGATTTTTCTCTATGTCCTGTCAAAACACGTTTTGCATGTACATTAGGTCAGCTGTAATTACCTCCCATCTTCACCGCTAGAGGCGCTACTTGCGAGCGAAAAGGCAAATTTGCAACGCAATTTGCAAATAACTCGAAGAATATTCGGGATAGAGACCTGAAATTTTCACTATAAGTTTTTCCAGATTCTACTCTATATACTGTTAAAATTTCAGTCAGATTAGTTACGTATTGTGGACGTGTATAGCCGATATAGATACCCACATACATACATACATACATACATACACTGACTTTTATATATATTGTGATTGGAAATAGAATTGATGTAAAAATGTTTTCACATCAAAACGCAATCATTTTCTAATGGTTCCCTGTAATTTGTACATACATAAGCCTTCGGGAATATGGTATTCCAAGTTAAAGAAAAATTATATTCGATTCATTTTAGTATAATATAAAAATACTGTCGTTATACAAGTATGTACTTGTTATAAGACCACATAGCACATTCAGATAGTAATGGGATCTTGATGGGGTTTACCAGAATGCTTTATTGTATGATTAAGTAGAAAATTGATCCTCGAAGAAAGGACTCGCGAATTCCAAAGAGAGAAATATTTGTGAAAATTAGAAACTATTTTAGACGCTAAGATTCTTTTTGAAATTAAACAATTTCTAACTGCCCTTACTGAAATGGAAAAATTAATGGGAGGGCCTGGCTCATCAGTGGTGAACCCTCTCAGCAGTTTCGCCAGTTTAATCTACCATACCGCTAATGCATCGTAATAGAAATATTTGTGTTCAAATGACATAAAATATAAGAATAACGATCCAATATTAAAGTTATCTAGTGGTTCGTATAGACCAAAATAATCAACGGTTCAATACCATCCATGGAGAAAAGTGTCTTTTTAAAGAATCTCTCTATATATGGTATGTAATCGTTTTGATCTTCTACTACTCGATATGCTGAAATTCTCAATTATTTTAATAGAAAACTCTTAGTGTTGTTTATAAGATAGGCTACTGGGGGAATCATGCGGAAGATTGATCTACGGAAAGACAGCTCGGGAAAAATTGTAAAAGAAATATTTTAAGAAAAAGGCATCTCCTTATCGTGCAACTGAAAATTGATGATGGCTTGCGCCATTTATCGGAATAAATATCAACTATTCTCGTTGATTTTTAATTATTCCAGAATTGGCCAAATACCCATTCTTGATTAATCAAGAAAAGCTAACCACGGACGCGTTTCGAGCTATTGGCCCTCATCAGAAATATTTTGTCGTAACGTTATCAAGGGACATCGATTATTCATATTTGAGGATTATTGTGGCGTTTATATACAAGGTAGGCTATATGTGAATCAAGTAGAGGATGTTCCCAGAAGACAAACTTCGATGAGATCTAAAGAAGACTGTTTTGTCTTAACGTTATTAACAAACGCGTCGATGATTGAGATATCAGGATCATGGTAATGCTTAAATGAAAATATACTGGGGAATAAAATAGAGGATTATCAACGAAGACTTGAAAAGATCAAAAGAGACACGTTTATCGGTATGAAAACGTACCAAAGATTCCGGTATGAGAGTTATGACGGTGGTTACAAGAACATATACAGGTGAATCAAGTTGAGGTAAATCCATGAAGATTTGAAAAGATCTAAAAAGACATGTTTCTTGTTATGAAAACATATCAAAGATTCAGAAATGAGGATCATGGTGGTGTTTACAAGAAAAAATACTGGTGTATCAAGTAGATAATGATACTCGAAGACTTGAAAATATCAAAAGAGTTTATTGTGTTGTATATATATATTAAGTTTAATTGATTAATTTTCCGCCACAGATAATATGTGTGTAAGATCATAAGTAAATAGGCGCTAACGATAAGAAGAAAAATTTCTCTTTGTTTACCATGTTATTAGTTTCTCTTTTATTTTGTTATCTCTCTCTCTCTCTCTTGTAAATCAATAAATATAATATTTGATTAATATTCTTGTAATCAGTTTATTTAAAAAATCTAAGCAAAGTCAAAATTTCTCCTTATGAAGACATAACGAAAATTCAGATAGGATGATCTTTAATGGTGTTTACCAGAAAAGCTACTGGGAAATCAAGTATAGGATGATACCCAAAACTTGAAAAGATTAAAAGAGTATGTTTCTAGGTTGGAAGATTCAATCGAAGATTCAAATATGATAATCATGGTGGTGTTTACAAAATAGGCTGCTGGTAAATCAAGTAGAGGATGTCCCTCGAAGACATATCTTGAGAAATATTTGAATAAGAATGTTCTGACGTTATAAAAAGACACATCGAAGATTTCAGGATCTTAGTAGTGGAATAAACAGTCTTTTTTATTTTTTAACTGAAATGCAAAATGCGAAAACTATATGTAAATACGTATCGCTTTATATCTATTTTAGAAAATGGTGTATATATGTTATGAATATATATTTTTTGTTTTGTTAGATAAAGAGTTGATAAGACAAAGGATCGATAAGATAAAGGGTTGAGGTGCAGTCGTGATAAGAAAAAGATAATTATTTACTGTCAAGTAGCTTTTATTTTCAATTACTTGAGAAAAGATTACACATTAGTTATTTTCACATTATATAGAATTTATAAAGTTAATCCTATATTAGTGATTTAAAAGGATATATATGTTAACTACGCATATTTACAACAAAACTATACAACAGAACTGAAAGTCTTTCTGAAAAACGATGATAACAAAGTAATATTATCAATGAATAAAATAAAATATATATTTTTTGAAATATAGAAATATTTGAGTTTTTAGATTATATAATTCTATATACAGTTACGAGCGTCATTCTTCATCTCTTAATCAGTTTTCGTCTCTGTCACCGTTTGCTTTTTTTTTTTGGAATGGCGCCCTCCTATTTCGTTTTTGTAACTATTGTGTTGGAGCGGGTCGCTCCTTAAATAAATGCATATATTAGTTAATAACCAAATGGAATCCTCTCTTTCTTTTTCCCAGTAAGAGACGCCTACGGAAGCCAAAAGTACATAGACAGATAAAGCACATAGGCTATAGTTATTAACTAATATATGCATTTATTAAAGGCGCCAATTTATAATTGTAACAAATAGTATTTGAATCAAAACATTCAATCGGGTAAAACACGGGCGTTGCCCGGGTCATTCAGCTAGTATGTATATAAGTAGAATTAGGGTTCAAAGTAACCATTCCCCTTGAGGAGAGTGATATCGAATCACTGATACGTCTGGAGTTAAATAAATCATTGGTTCATCAACCAATTCTTTCTAAAATACTGAACGTAGGCTTTTGTGGTATATGTTGAGGATAAATTCGTTCATCACTGTGTGTAAGTTTGATATCAAGTAATGGCGGAGAATTTTTTCTTCCTTTTCAGCATCACATTTTCTGACACCAAAATAAGTAAGTTTGATATTTAAATAATTTCTAAAATCTGAGGTCGAATTCCTTTCATATCTAACCATCATTTCTCTATCATGTCCAGTGTAGCCTAGTGGACATGGCATCTGCCCGGTAAGCGGAACACTGTGGGTTCGATTCCCATCCCTGGACATCGTTTCTTTATCATGTCCAGGGTAGCCTAGTGGACATGGTATCTGCCCGGTAAGCGGAACACTATGGGTTCGATTCCCATCCCTGGATATCGTTTCTCTATCATGTCTAGGGTAGCCTAGTGGACATGGTATCTGCCCGGTAAGCGGAACACTATGGGTTCGATTCCCATCCCTGGACATCGTTTCTCTATCATGTCTAGGGTAGCTTAGTGGACATGGTATCTGCCCGGTAAGCGGAACACTATGGGTTCGATTCCCATCCCTGGACATCGTTTCTCTATCATGTCCAGGGTAACCTAGTGGACATGGTATCTGCCCGGTAGGCGGAACACTATGGGTTCGATTCCCATCCCTGGATATCGTTTCTCTATCATGTCCAGGGTAGCCTAGTGGACATGGTATCTGCCCTGTAAGCGGAACACTGTGGGTTCGATTCCCATCCCTGGACATCGTTTCTCTATCATGTCCAGGGTAGCCTAGTGGACATGGTATCTGCCCTGTAAGCGGAACACTATGGGTTCGATTCCCATCCCTGGATATCGTTTCTCTATCATGTCCAGGGTAGCCTAGTGGACATGGCATCTGACCGGTTAGCGGAACACTATGGGTTCGATTCCCATCCTTGGATATCGTTTCTCTATCATGTCCAGGGTAGCCTAGTGGACATGGTATCTGCCCTGTAAGCGGAACACTGTGGGTTCGATTCCCATCCCTGGATATCGTTTCTCTATCATGTCCAGGGTAGCCTAGTGGACATGGCATCTGACCGGTTAGCGGAACACTATGGGTTCGATTCCCATCCCTGGATATCGTTTCTCTATCATGTCCAGGGTAGCCTAGTGGACATGGTATCTGCCCTGTAAGCGGAACACTATGGGTTCGATTCCCATCCCTGGATATCGTTTCTCTATCATGTCTACGGTAGCCTAGTGGACATGGCATCTGACCGGTTAGCGGAACACTATGGGTTCGATTCCCATCCCTGGATATCGTTTCTCTATCATGTCCAGGGTAGCCTAGTGGACATGGTATCTGCCCTGTAAGCGGAACACTATGGGTTCGATTCCCATCCCTGGATATCGTTTCTCTATCATGTCCAGGGTAGCCTAGTGGACATGGCATCTGCCCGGTAAGCGGAACACTATGGGTTCGATTCCCATCCCTGGATATCGTTTCTCTATCATGTCCAGGGTAGCCTAGTGGACATGGTATCTGCCCTGTAAGCGGAACACTATGGGTTCGATTCCCATCCCTGGATATCGTTTCTCTATCATGTCTACGGTAGCCTAGTGGACATGGCATCTGACCGGTTAGCGGAACACTATGGGTTCGATTCCCATCCCTGGATATCGTTTCTCTATCATGTCCAGGGTAGCCTAGTGGACATGGCATCTGACCGGTTAGCGGAACACTATGGGTTCGATTCCCATCCCTGGACATCGTTTCTCTATCATGTCCAGGGTAGCCTAGTGGACATGGTATCTGCCCTGTAAGCGGAACACTATGGGTTCGATTCCCATCCCTGGATATCGTTTCTCTATCATGTCCAGGGTAGCCTAGTGGACATGGCATCTGCCCGGTAAGCGGAACACTATGGGTTCGATTCCCATCCTTGGATATCGTTTCTCTATCATGTCCAGGGTAGCCTAGTGGACATGGTATCTGCCCTGTAAGCGGAACACTATGGGTTCGATTCCCATCCCTGGATATCGTTTCTCTATCATGTCCAGGGTAGCCTAGTGGACATGGCATCTGCCCGGTAAGCGGAACACTGTGGGTTCGATTCCCATCCCTGGATATCGTTTCTCTATCATGTCCAGGGTAGCCTAGTGGACATGGCATCTGCCCTGTAAGCGGAACACTGTGGGTTCGATTCCCATCCCTGGATATCGTTTCTCTATCATGTCCAGGGTAGCCTAGTGGACATGGCATCTGCCCGGTAAGCGGAACACTGTGGGTTCGATTCCCATCCCTGGATATCGTTTCTCTATCATGTCCAGGGTAGCCTAGTGGACATGGCATCTGCCCTGTAAGCGGAACACTGTGGGTTCGATTCCCATCCCTGGACATCGGTTCTCTATCATGTCTAGGGTAGCCTAGTGGACATGGTATCTGCCCTGTAAGAGGAACACTATGGGTTCGATTCCCATCCCTGGATATCGTTTCTCTATCATGTCCAGGGTAGCCTAGTGGACATGGTATCTGCCCTGTAAGCGGAACACTATGGGTTCGATTCCCATCCCTGGATATCGTTTCTCTATCATGTCCAAGGTAGCCTAGTGGACATGGCATCTGACCGGTTAGCGGAACACTATGGGTTCGATTCCCATCCCTGGATATCGTTTCTCTATCATGTCCAGGGTAGCCTAGTGGACATGGCATCTGCCCGGTAAGCGGAACACTATGGGTTCGATTCCCATCCCTGGATATCGTTTCTCTATCATGTCCAGGGTAGCCTAGTGGACATGGTATCTGCCCGGTAAGCGGAACACTGTGGGTTCGATTCCCATCCCTGGACATCGTTTCTCTATCATGTCCAGGGTAGCCTAGTGGACATGGCATCTGCCCGGTAAGCGGAACACTGTGGGTTCGATTCCCATCCCTGGACATCGGTTCTCTATCATGTCTAGGGTAGCCTAGTGGACATGGTATCTGCCCTGTAAGCGGAACACTATGGGTTCGATTCCCATCCCTGGATATCGTTTCTCTATCATGTCCAGGGTAGCCTAGTGGACATGGTATCTGCCCGGTAAGCGGAACACTATGGGTTCGATTCCCATCCCTGGATATCGTTTCTTTATCATGTCCAGGGTAGCCTAGTGGACATGGTATCTGCCCTGTAAGCGGAACACTATGGGTTCGATTCCCATCCCTGGACATCGTTTCTCTATCATGTCCAGGGTAGCCTAGTGGACATGGCATCTGCCCGGTAAGCGGAACACTGTGGGTTCGATTCCCATCACTGGACATCGTTTCTCTATCATGTCCAGGGTAGCCTAGTGGACATGGTATCTGCCCGGTAAGCGGAACACTGTGGGTTCGATTCCCATCCCTGGACATCGTTTCTCTATCATGTCCAGGGTAGCCTAGTGGACATGGCATCTGCCCGGTAAGCGGAACACTGTGGGTTCGATTCCCATCCCTGGACATCGTTTCTCTATCATGTCCAGGGTAGCCTAGTGGACATGGCATCTGCCCGGTAAGCGGAACACTTTGGGTTCGATTCCCATCCCTGGATATCGTTTCTCTATCATGTCCAGGGTAGCCTAGTGGACATGGCATCTGCCCGGTAAACGGAACACTATGGGTTCGATTCCCATCCCTGGATATCGTTTCTCTATCATGTCCAGGGTAGCCTAGTGGACATGGTATCTGCCCTGTAAGCGGAACACTGTGGGTTCGATTCCCATCCCTGGATATCGTTTCTCTATCATGTCCAGGGTAGCCTAGTGGACATGGCATCTGCCCGGTAAACGGAACACTATGGGTTCGATTCCCATCCCTGGATATCGTTTCTCTATCATGTCCAGGGTAGCCTAGTGGACATGGCATCTGCCCGGTAAACGGAACACTATGGGTTCGATTCCCATCCCTAGATATCGTTTCTCTATCATGTCCAGGGTAGCCTAGTGGACATGGCATCTGCCCGGTAAGCGTAACACTGTGGGTTCGATTCCCATCCCTGGATATCGTTTCTCTATCATGTCCAGGGTAGCCTAGTGGACATGGCATCTGCCCGGTAAGCGGAACACTGTGGGTTCGATTCCCATCCCTGGATATCGTTTCTCTATCATGTCTAGGGTAGCCTAGTGGACATGGCATCTGCCCGGTAAGCGGAACACTATGGGTTCGATTCCCATCCCTGGATATCGTTTCTCTATCATGTCCAGGGTAGCCTAGTGGACATGGCATCTGCCCGGTAAGCGGAACACTATGGGTTCGATTCCCATCCCTGGATATCGTTTCTCTATCATGTCTAGGGTAGCCTAGTGGACATGGCATCTGCCCGGTAAGCGGAACACTGTGGGTTCGATTCCCATCCCTGGATATCGTTTCTCTATCATGTCCAAGGTAGCCTAGTGGACATGGCATCTGACCGGTTAGCGGAACACTATGGGTTCGATTCCCATCCCTGGATATCGTTTCTCTATCATGTCCAGGGTAGCCTAGTGGACATGGCATCTGCCCGGTAAGCGGAACACTATGAGTTCGATTCCCATCCCTGGATATCGTTTCTCTATCATGTCCAGGGTAGCCTAGTGGACATGGCATCTGCCCGGTAAGCGGAACACTGTGGGTTCGATTCCCATCCCTGGATATCGTTTCTCTATCATGTCTAGGGTAGCCTAGTGGACATGGCATCTGCCCGGTAAGCGGAACACTATGGGTTCGATTCCCATCCCTGGATATCGTTTCTCTATCATGTCCAGGGTAGCCTAGTGGACATGGCATCTGCCCGGTAAGCGGAACACTATGGGTTCGATTCCCATCCCTGGATATCGTTTCTCTATCATGTCTAGGGTAGCCTAGTGGACATGGCATCTGCCCGGTAAGCGGAACACTGTGGGTTCGATTCCCATCCCTGGATATCGTTTCTCTATCATGTCCAAGGTAGCCTAGTGGACATGGCATCTGACCGGTTAGCGGAACACTATGGGTTCGATTCCCATCCCTGGATATCGTTTCTCTATCATGTCCAGGGTAGCCTAGTGGACATGGCATCTGCCCGGTAAGCGGAACACTATGGGTTCGATTCCCATCACTGGATATCGTTTCTCTATCATGTCCAGGGTAGCCTAGTGGACATGGTATCTGCCCGGTAAGCGGAACACTGTGGGTTCGATTCCCATCCCTGGACATCGTTTCTCTATCATGTCCAGGGTAGCCTAGTGGACATGGCATCTGCCCGGTAAGCGGAACACTGTGGGTTCGATTCCCATCCCTGGACATCGGTTCTCTATCATGTCTAGGGTAGCCTAGTGGACATGGTATCTGCCCTGTAAGCGGAACACTATGGGTTCGATTCCCATCCCTGGATATCGTTTCTCTATCATGTCCAGGGTAGCCTAGTGGACATGGTATCTGCCCGGTAAGCGGAACACTATGGGTTCGATTCCCATCCCTGGATATCGTTTCTTTATCATGTCCAGGGTAGCCTTATGGACATGGTATCTGCCCTGTAAGCGGAACACTATGGGTTCGATTCCCATCCCTGGACATCGTTTCTCTATCATGTCCAGGGTAGCCTAGTGGACATGGCATCTGCCCGGTAAGCGGAACACTGTGGGTTCGATTCCCATCCCTGGATATCGTTTCTCTATCATGTCCAGGGTAGCCTAGTGGACATGGCATCTGCCCGGTAAGCGGAACACTGTGGGTTCGATTCCCATCCCTGGATATCGTTTCTCTATCATGTCTAGGGTAGCCTAGTGGACATGGCATCTGCCCGGTAAGCGGAACACTATGGGTTCGATTCCCATCCCTGGATATCGTTTCTCTATCATGTCCAGGGTAGCCTAGTGGACATGGCATCTGCCCGGTAAGCGGAACACTATGGGTTCGATTCCCATCCCTGGATATCGTTTCTCTATCATGTCTAGGGTAGCCTAGTGGACATGGCATCTGCCCGGTAAGCGGAACACTGTGGGTTCGATTCCCATCCCTGGATATCGTTTCTCTATCATGTCCAGGGTAGCCTAGTGGACATGGCATCTGCCCGGTAAGCGGAACACTGTGGGTTCGATTCCCATCCCTGGATATCGTTTCTCTATCACAAAAGTGTAAATTAGTTATTGGTTTAATTTGAATAGGCTATGTCTATCCTATATTTTAAAATTTAATCTTAATCTATTTACCTACTTATTGAATTTATAAATGTGTATGGGTAGAATTTTAATGACCTCATTTCTCGCCTAAACACAAGCCACACAAGGAAAATATTCTTTAAAGGCAAAACCAAACATTTCCTAAACTGCACAAAATGTCAGGCTTGTGAGACATCCCCGGAGCACAGTGCTGTGAGCTAAACAAGATATCTACAACAGCAAGTCATCAATATACTGCGCAAGTTGGCTTAAGCAATCAACTGATGGGTTAAAAAAAAGAGTGATAATGGAAAATAGGTGGTCTTTGAACTTTTATTTATATATAACCTGGCTTCCCCCGTTTTCTGCTCTAGTGAATGTTTCAGTGAAAATAAAAAAATTCTCTCAATAATGAAGGTCTGTCTTCTTCAATGTTCTGCCCGTTAGAATGTTTCGCCGAAAGAATTTTAATTTTGCCCATTAAAACATGATGTAGGAGAATTATCATAATTATTTTCTTAATAAAAATAATTAAATCAGTCCAGTACTTGATTAATTTGAAATTTCTTTGGATGAAAAAATGTGACCAAAAACTCCTTTCAGACTTAACTCTATATCCTTTTAAAATTTCAGCCAGATTGGTTACATATTTCGGAAATACATTAGGAACAAACAAATAAATATAAATACATACGTTGAATAAATATGTATTCACATATGTACCAGATTTCAGCCAGATTGGTCAAATTTTTCTCGGAAAATGCATAAGCAACAAATATGGCGATTATTTAAGACAATAATCTCTAGTTAGAAATTACTTTTTCTCAAACAATTCGTTTTTGAATAAACGTCAAAAGGTTTCTCTGATGTTTACTCCAAATGCCTCAGGTCACCAGCGCAGCAATATATGCATCGAATCTATTTATTTTAATGGTAGTCATAATGTGGCGTCTATACGTTGTTTCCAAAGTTAGATAGGTTTATAATATCTAGGAGAGTTAACCTAGCAGTAACAAAAGGTATTATGATCCTTAATGATGTGTTTACAAGAAAGAATTCGGTTGATCAAGTGGAAGATGGATCCTCAAAGACAAACCTCGGGCGACACGTCCTCTTGACCGCAGGCGACGCGACGTCGCCACCAAAAAAACACCGACTCAGCTCGGGTTTCGAAGCCGTCCAAAAAAGTATAAATGAGAGGTTTAATCCTTGATTAAACGTGGAAACCAACACGACCACTCAGCCCTAATGAGCTTCCTAGATTCTTCCAGAGAAAGAAGTAAGAATAAAATTTACCATCTGCCTTTTCCAATTCAATGACGCCAAGATGATTGACACTCAATAAGAATATTTTTAAAATTGGTAACTAAAATGAATTTGCATCTATGATTGATCCTGAAAATCAAAAAACAAATACGAAGAACTACCAGAATATTCCATATATCGATTGTCAGGTAGAATAATGAGAGAAGACAAGCGTTAGGATGACACAAGGCGATTTATTTTGATTAAAAAAATTGATCAACCTTCTAACATCAAATAATAGAAAGACAATATTAGAAATAACCTGAGTGACATACTATTAAAATTAATAATATGTTATTCACAAATAAAAAAATATTACGTTACAAAGCTACTTCCTAATGTAAGTTGTTACCCACAGCTTGCAAATCTTGTTGCTACTGACATGGATCTTTTGGGTTTCGGTCATGGATATTCTCAAAGTCTATTAAAACTATTTTTCTTATTGCTAAAGAACAGTTATGTTGTTTTAGAGTCTATAAGGATGTCGTATTCTTGAAAGGAAGTTGTGACTTCAATACGGCAGTTTACTCCTGGAGGCAGTCGCGGAAAAATGTAGTACACAGCAACCATGGCCTCAGGATTCACTCTGCGTTCTTAAATTTGTCTTCCCTAATCTACCCAGCATCTCTTTCAAATGGTCACGTAGAATATTTCAGCAAGACAAAGGTAAGAATGACAAGGCAATTTATCTTGGTCAGAAAATCGCGGGCCATCGTGCTAGCCGAGACTGTGGAGTTGATGGTATAGGCGGTTGGTTGTTCTCTGAAGTAAACCTTAATCTTCTTTTTCTGGAACTTGGTGATACATTTATGGTGTGATCTGGACAATTTTACTTTTCTATATATCTATGAATGTGAAGTGCATTCATGAACAAAACTTAAGAAAGTTTTAACTTTTATGTCGCTGGTTGTCTGTATTTTTGAAGAAGACAGAGATGTCCACACTTGGTTATCTCGTGTGTCTTTAATAAAGATCACTGTAATATCTTTCAGAGTTATTGTCTGAATCCCGATATATATGCTAAAAGGTACGATTTAAGCGACATCTCTAAAGAACGACCATTTTTCTAAAGTAATAAATCATTAGACCTGCTATCATCCTACTTCCAATGAGCGTCCATTTCCAATAACGACCACCAGAAATTTATCATCTACGCATAAACGCAATATACCAATCAGGATAATTGAATAAAGAAACTTACTCGTTGATATATCAGCTATGTGTTTAGACAATCTATTACGGACGACTCTTCTTCAGGTTTTCTACTCTTTGGCAGCTCTTAATATTCAGTGAAGCCATGCTTCTCTATCCTCGTAGTCTCTCACCGCTCAGAGGAGATTAATAGATTCGCCGAATATCTTGGTCCATTTGGATGAGAAAAGTGAAGACTAAAACGTTGCTGATTCCACATAAGTCTTTTCAGTGATACGCTAACCTTGGTGTGGCCACTTAACATGAATCGGACCTGGAGGTTGTTGTGGGGTTCTGTGTTGTCTGGAGTATAGGAGCTCCATCTATGTTTCCTTCCTGCTGTGAATTTGCATAAGACTGGTGGTCACAATAAATCTGTATATATGTGTAATTCATAGTTTCTTTTCCCCTCCCAATGATTTCAGCTGATTCTTTATCCAACTATTATTTTTACATTCATTTTTTACCCTCCAGAACCTTTTTCATATACCTATTTCCTCTTTAATTTAGGTACTATTCAATATTCTATCTTTTTCTGATGATCTCATCATCAAGTTTTGTTCTTTTCTCCAAAACCTACATTTTCCTGATTGATAGTTCTACTGTAATTAAAATTGTTTTTTGGTCTTTTTTAAGTATGCCTAGTATACGTGGTGTGCGCACAGCCCATGATCATCATCGTGGTTACAAGTTGGTTACTGGTTTTTACTGTAAATGCACCACATGCCTACACATAGGAAAATCAGTTCGACTTTTGAACTTATAGGTGTGCCAGAACCCCGTTTGATTACTTGCACCCACTGGTTGGGTTGGAATTTTGCAAGAATCGGAGGCCATTGGAGAATATTTTTAATTAGAAAAAAAAGTACCTATTTCGGGATTCGATCCCAGGTCGTAGCAGTCGAAACCCAATGGTTTAGACCACTCATACACTGATCCCCCCCCCACCTTTTTCTTTTATAAATCTGTTTTGTTACAAAACCTGGTAGGTTGCAGACCTTCTATCTTTATAAATTCAATTGCCTTTTATCGATAAAACCTTTAACAATTATGGCAAAAATGTGTTTCTTTTCACATATATCATATAAATATTTATCTCTACAGACTTTACTGCAATGATAAAAGTTATTGAATGAGAGGACTTAGCTCATCCGTGGTGAACCTTTTCAGCAGTTTCACCAAATTAATTTCCAGGCCGTTCTTGTATTAGATTGTGGTTTACATATATACCCTGAATTTTCAAAGGAAGGAAGCTTAGGGGTGTTTAGGTAACCTATAGACGTAAGCTTATAAGACCTTCTATATGAATCAAAGAAACTTTGTTGAAGAGTAGTGGAATCATTGTTAGATAAGCAACTTTCTCACACGTAACTTTTGAACATTCTTGTTCAACCATGATCGGCCACAAATGGACTCTCATATCTCGGACTATCGCAGCATCTGGAAGGAATTTTCTGAGAGGCCGCTATAGGGTTATTCCAATACTGCAGCCACCTGCTGTTCTGACTCACTCCGTGGGGATCTTGGAGACTCTGAAAAAATTGTCTCCATACCATCTACACAACATACAGATTCAACTTCCCTTTATGGTCTCCGTTGTGCGGCTTTCATAATCTTATCAACAATATTTCCGATTTGACTGCAATCACCTTGATAAATAGTGGATTGAACGAGAAGTCTTTTAGCCGAAGATTTTTTCAATGTGACAATCTCTCTTAGAAGTAAAAGAACATTTAAATAAATCTCTCATTAATATAATAAAGAACTTACAAAAAAATCAGTAAGCGCAAATTTTTTTGTGTGGTGGTGGTGTCTTGTCCAGATCGTCAATTTCTGATTTTGTTGCAATGGGGGTGCCATTACCCCGTTAGTCAGCCACATTTCAGAGTTTCCTGTTCACAGTTACCGTAGCGGCTCACGACACCGTATTATAGAACAGTCCTTATTTGTGCTGCTTTTTCCGCCCGCCACGTAGAGGAGGGGTTGGATTTCTGGGCAGGATCTTTTATGGTAAACGAACACAAACCAAACTGAGATATCTGAGGAGTTTCCTGAATGTAAAGCTAAGAAAGATGGCAAGTCACTGGGTAGCTGTTATGTTCTGATATAAAGATCTATATATTTATTTCACAACCTCTAATAGCTACTTAGTGTCATGCTGTCCATCTTAGTTTCGGATAAAGAAGACACTTCCGAAAGCTTAGGTTATTTTGTGTTCGTCTACTGGATAATTTTTTAAAATATTGGACCATCTTTTTAAATAAGAATTCAGCAAACTAATAGGGATATAACACCTTTCACGATGTAATCTAAGTTTTACATATTCACTGATGCCATCGGAAAATGAAACATTTCATTGTTTTTGTAACATGCCAATATCTTAATGCAATTAGACAATTTTTCGAATGCAAAATATAAATATAAACCAAATTATGCATAACAGGCAGGACATAACTCATTCCTTCAATATTCACCTTCAAAATAATAATTCATCAATAATGCACCATAGGAACATTGGATCTTTCCCGTTGCAACATAACCCATTCCTCGCACGAACTCTTCAAATACGACACATCACATCCAATATTTGATCATCTTTCAAAATAATAATTCAGCAATAATACACCATAGGGCCTTTGCATCTTACACGATGCACCATGACCAATTCCTCGCATTAACTCTCCAAACACGACACATTCTATCTAATATTTGATCATCTTTCAAAATAAGAATTCAGCAATAATTCACAATAGGGCCTTTGCATCTTTCACGATGCACCATGACCAATTCCTCGCATTAACTCTTTAAACACGACACATTCTATCTAATATTTGATCATCTTTCAAAATAAGAATTCAGAAATAATACACCATAGGGTCTTAGCATCTTCCACGATGCACCATGACCAATTCCTCGCATTAACTCTTCAAACACGACACATTACATCCAATATTTGATCATCTTTCAAAATAAGAATTCAGCAATAATGCACCATAGGGCCTTTGCATCTTCCACGATGCACCATGACCAATTCCTCGCATTAACTCTTCAAACACGACACATTACATCCAATATTTGATCATCTTTCAAAATAAGAATTCAGAAATAATGCACCATAGGGCCTTTGCATCTTCCACGATGCACCATGACCAATTCCTCGCATTAACTCTTCAAACACGACACATTCTATCTAATATTTGATCATCTTTCAAAATAAGAATTCAGCAATAATGCACCATAGGGCCTTTGCATCTTCCACGATGCACCATGACCAATTCCTCGCATTAACTCTTCAAACACGACACATTACATCCAATATTTGATCATCTTTCAAAATAAGAATTCAGCAATAATGCACCATAGGGCCTTTGCATCTTCCACGATGCACCATGACCAATTCCTCGCATCAACTCTTCAAACACGACAAATTCCTACAAATATTGGAACAAACCTCAAATTAAGATTTCAGCAATAATAGAACACGCTGCAACATGACCCATACCTCGCATGAGCTCTTCAAACACGACACATTCCATAACACCTTCCACGTTGCAACTTGAACCATCCCTCACATGAACCCAATAAGAAATCATCAATATTGAGACCTAACACAGTGCAACATGAACCATTCCTCTTATGAACCTTCCAAACACGACACATTCCATCAAATATTGAATCAAACCTTAAAATAAGAATTCAGAAATATTGAAACATATATAACACACCTTGATGCAACATGACCCATTCCTTGCTTGAACCCTTCAAACACGACACATTCCCTCAAATATTGGATCAATCTAAAAGATAATTCAGCAATATTGTAACATAACACCTTCCATGATGCAGCATGACCCATCCTTCGCACGAACCCTTCAAACACGACACCTGCCATCGATGAACTATTGAAGTAAGGGAACATAATACCTTCCACGATGCAACATAAACCATCCCTCGCATGGATCCAATAAGAAATCAGCAATATTGATATCTAACACGGTTCAACATGAACCTTCTAAACACGACACATTCCATCAAATATTGAATAAACTATTGAAGTAATAGAACATAATACCTTCCACGATACAACATAAACCAACCATCGCATGGGCCCTTCAAACACCACACATTGCAACAAATAATGGATCAACTCACAAAATAAGAATTCAGCAATATTGGAACATAACACCTTCCACGATACAACCTGACTCATTTCTTCTGCATAAACCTTCCAAACATGATACATTAAGTATTAGATAAATATTGAAGTAATGGAACATAATACCTTCAACATGACGCATCCTTCACATGAACCTTCCAAACAGGACACATTTCATTAAGCATTGGATAAATATTGAAGTAATGGAACATAATACCTTCAACATGACGCATCCTTCACATGAACCTTCCAAACAGGACACATTTCATTAAGCATTGGATAAATATTGAAGTAATGGAACATAACACCTTCCACGGTGCAACATGACGCATCCTTCGCATGAACCTTTCAAGCACGACACATTCCATTAAGTATTGAATCAAACCTTATAAAAAATAAGAATTGATCAATATTGAAGCAAAGAACTTTCCACGATACAACCTGAGCCATTCTTCGCATGAATCTTCAAACACGACACATCCCATTAAGTATTGGAGCTTAAAATAAGAGTTCAGCAATATTGGGATCGAACGACGATATTCCCATCAAACCTGACACATTCCACGCCCAGTAAAAATAGCGAGGCACAGACGGCTAATCTAGAGAGATAGCTCTGACAATCCACAGGCCACGCCAAGGCCGTCCAACGTTGCCTAACGTTGTTTTCTTAAGCTCCTATTTGTTTGCTCGAGACGTCTTCTTCATCCTTGATTTCACGCCCTGCACATCATGCTGAACATGATCTTGATGATTCATAGAAATTCTTATAATTTAATTATCAAACTACTGAGCTCTAGCTTATCTATGACTGTCCTAACTTTACAGAAGTGAGACATCGATTGTTCCTTTATCTGAATGATTTATCTCTCTTACCCCACACACAACCACTTTGTTTATGTAAATTTTATGAACTATGTTAATTAATACATGTAATTATGTAAATATTTAATCCTAAGTTTTAATTATCGTAAAGATAGAGGTTGCCTGGCCGGAATTCATATTTCTTAAAATTAAATGTACTTCGGCCAGTAAATCTTTTTTATTATCTCAACGTTTTGACAAAAATATTTTGTTTGCTCCTGACGAGGACAAAAGACTTTTGTCGAAACGTCGAGATAATAAAAATAATTATACTGATCTGAAGTATCTTTAATTTTAAGAACTAAGAGCAGCAACTTTCAGTTGCACGATAAGGAGATGCCTTTTTCATAAGTTTTAATTTGTTTGTTGTATTGTTTTTTCCTCTGTAAAAGGTGCAAATACTTCAATATCGCGTCTTGTTAATAAATAAATAGATAAATAATGCTGAATCAATTTATCGCAAATATACACATTATTTAGGTGACTTTTCCTTTTTTAGATTTCAGAAGATTTATTGCCATTTTATTGCTAAATTCCTTGGTCGTTACGTTTTCATATATTTATTTATAAAATATAAGGATTTAAAAGCGCGAATGTTTCTTTTATACATAATACAAACTTCTACTGTCCTTACTGCGATGAAAAAATATATATTAGGAGGGCTTGGATCATCAGTGGTGAACCCTCCCAGCGGTTTCGCCAATTTAATCCACCAGACCGCTTCTCAGAGCTCTAATACTGCATTGGATCATTCTGCTTTTATATGCTACACTGAAGGATGGAATCTTAGAAATGGTTTTCAAGTAAACTATGGACATAAGCTTATAGGACAGTAGAATTACATTCAAATATTTGCTTCGAGCAATGCTCTTCTGCAAACTATAAAGACTAGGCCAGTTAGGCATAAATTAACACAAATAACACATTTATTTCTCAGCATCTTGTTCCAAAATCATTTTCTTAGATACCGCCCAACAAGAACAACCTAGTTTATGATATTTGTAACAATGAATAATATAAGAAGGTTATTCACATATTAATCAAAATGTTAACGCGGGATTCAATCCCGGTTCATGACTGTCGGGAATCGAAGGTGTTACTTACTGGTCCACCGACTTTTCTCAGCATAGTGAGTCAGAATATATGATTCAATAAAAATGTATCTAATATGTATATAGTGAAATAAAAAGAAAAGCCTGTAGAGAAGAGCTTTTTAACCCGAAAATTTGCGGTTTTTAGTAAAATATTGAATAATCTTATATTGTTTACAATATAAAAGGGGGGTCGGTGGAAGGCTGGTTAAACCGTTTGGTTTTCGACCACTACGACCCGGGTTCGATTCCCGCATTGGATACTTTTTTCTGTTTAAAAAAATGCTCCAATGGCCCCCGATTCTTGCAAAAGTCCAACCCCACCAGCGAGTGCAAGTACCTAAACGGGGCTCTGGCACATTTGTAAGTGTAAAGTCGAACTGCTTTTCACATGTGTAGACATGTGGTGCGCTTACAGTAAAAGCAGTCGCTAACTACCCACCATGATTATCATGGCTTTGAGATAAGGAAGAAGAAGACAATATAAAATCATGAGGCAAACAGTTTCTTTTTCTTTAGTTTCTTGCAAGGTTTTTAATTTTATTTAGCCGAGATTTCGGACATATTTTCTCTTCTACTGGAATAAAATTCTTAATTTTCTTTCTATAGAAAGGCACAAATGTCCGAAGGCTCGGCCAAAAAATACAGTAGAACCTCCCTTTAACGGACACCTCTTCACAAAGGACAGTTTTCATTCGCAAATTACCATTTTTAAAATCTAGCAAAGTAGTAAATGCAAAGTCGAACTGCTTTTCACATGTGTAGACATGTGGTGCACTTGCAGTAAAAGTAGTCGCCTACTTCTACCCACCATGATTATCATGGCCAGTACCACGTGTACTAGGGATAAGCCAAAAAAAAAAACTATCTAGCAACTTTCTGGTAAGAGGACACATCTCTTCCTAAAGAACTCTTTGGCTCTGCAATTAGGTGTTCTTTACAGGGAGGTAGTTTTACTGTATATAATAATACAAAACCTTACAAGAAACACTCTTCGCTTCATGTGATTTTATACTCTTGATATTATATACTGCTCTCCAGGCTTTTATCAAACTTATGAGAGAAGAGGCAATCAATCATTCTGTCTATCTGGTGACACTTTAAGATGTTCAAGAGAATCCATTAGTTGTCAATCTAACGACAAATGGAAGCTAAAAAAGACTTCAGCCATATGTCAATGTGTGTCAGGGCTTAGAATGACAGAATTTATGACCAAGCATGAAACTACGGTACTTTTCCAACTGTCTTACTTTTCAAAAATAGTTCTCCTAATGACATTTTATTCTATTCAAAATGTCTAAATAACATTGAAAAAGTAGGGAATTTGAAACGAGAGAATACATAAAAGATGAATTAAAGACGATTTGGATAATTTATGAGTCGAAAAATATTTAAAGGCTTCTGTCTAGCGGAAAAGAAGATGGCAAATGCGTATAGATTTGAACAGTGATTATTTTTAAAAGCTCTAATTATTTTAAAATCTATATTTTTATCGCAATTTTTTTTTAGATCATCCTGAAACTTTCAACTTACATCTATATCCTGAAATTTGTTGAATTCAACTTGATTATAAGAGTTTTCCACAGATTTTAGTCTTGTATTAGGTAGAACACGTTGAAGAGAGCCTTGACTCGCGAAAGATAGTCTTGTAAATTAACTAAAATATACCTTAATACATGGCAATAACGATCCATCTATATAATACAAATGAAAATATTTCATTAGCTTTATTGGTATGTATTAATTTATGCCTAACTGGCCTTGTCCTTATTGTTTACGGAGGAGCATTGCTCGATGCAAATATTTGAATGTAATTCTTACTGTCCTAAAAGCTTATGTCCATAGTTTACTTAAATACAATTTCTAAGATTCCACCCTTCAGTGTTGCATAAATAAGCAGAATGTTTCAATACAGTATTAGAGCTCTAAAGAGGCGGTCTGGTATATTAAATTGGCGAAACCTCTGGGAGGGTTCACCACTAATGAGCCAAGCCCTCTCAATATATTTTTCATCGCGGTAAGGACAGTAAAAGTTTGATTTATTTTTAAAAAGAAACATTCGCGTTTTGGTTTTTTCATTTGTAAAATATACATATTGATGATTTTTTATCAATTTACTACTATAGATCAATTTTAAGGAGATAACGCATCATTTATATATAAGCAATAAAAGTATTATGCACATTTTTATCAAGAAGACAACATATTTCTTCTGTCTTAGAAGATTAAGTCTATGGCTTTCATAAATACAAAAAACAAAGCTTGCACACTTCAGTGTAGCATATATATGTAGAATGGTTCAATACAGTATTAGAAAGCGGTCTCTCTGGTGGATTAAATTAGTGAAACTGCTGGAAGTTTTCAAAATTAGTAACGAAGTCTTCCCAATATTTTCCCATTGCAGTTTGTACGTGGAATATTTGTTTTATTTGAAAACGAAAAATTTTACTTGATACTTTTATTTCTTATGATACCAATGTTGGACATGTGGAAATACTGTCGAACCTCTAAAGAGACTAAATGGTTAGAATCATTTGATCACAATCAGAATCAACAACAAGTCTCCAAAGTATCTTCTTTTATTTCCAACTCTTCGAGGGTATAACTTCAACAGGAATATCAAATGAATCTTTTATTAAATAGCTAAGATTCATTCGATATTCCTGTAAAAGGATCGTTATACCCTAAAGCTCGAATTATTGGCAAAAAAGAAGACATTTACCTTTGGAGACTTGTTGTTGATTCTGATTAAGAAAGACTGTCTAAAAAGCGCGAATATACACTCTTGGTCTCTCCTTTAGGTAGTCGTTTATTGGAGGTTTCTTTGAACCAGGAAAATATTTTTTCTATTTTTTTACAAAAGAGTCCTTTCATGAAGGTTATTGTAATAAATATATGTAATATCGTTTTTGTTTGTTTGGTTTAATAGAATATAGAAATCCGTGGAATATTGAAGTGTATCAAAAAATATGGAAAAGACACTTACCAGACGAGTCTATATAGAATGCTGTTTATTCTATGTAAATCTGATAAAGTACAATTTGGATTATAGATTATAGATACTCTCAGAATTCTTATAAGTTGTTTTTCATAGATTAATATATTTATATTTTTGACCAGATGACCGGGTTACTTTACATGTATATATTTGGTTTTTGAAATGATGTAAGTTAGTTAGTTAAGAAAGGAAATTAAAAAGTATTAATTTATTCGAGGTGTTGATGATTACTCTGCTCGATGATAGAATAGGAAAGTCTTAGCTCCTAACAGATACAATAAAATAAGACTTAATCCAAATAAATGGTTAGTTTGTGATGTTTCGGTAACAGCGCTGTTACCGAAACGTCACACAATAATAATTTATTTGGATTAGGTCTTATTTTATTGTATCTATGTAAATCTCTTTATATATGTCTTCTAGTAGAGTTTATAGAATCTTCAGTCTTGTTTTACTGCATTTCAAAGGAAAGATTTCTGTTATAAATTCTCACACTAAATCTTCTAAACACCAAATCTCTATTTACATCACAGAGTCCTATGTTCAAAATCTCTTCTTCTGGAATGAACAAACTGGTATGATATGTATGATGATTAAACCAAGGAATTGGTCAATTTTACAACTTATTTATTTATTTTCACAGAATATATTACTATGATTGTTCATTGGAATAGGTCAAAGAATAGGAGATTCTGTTGTAACATTATAAATCCAGTCAACTACTGATAACATCTAGATATGCTAGGGGAGATGAGGCTGTCTAAGGAATTGGTCAATTTTCCAACTTATGTATTTATTTTCATAGAATATATAACCATGATTGTTCATCGAATAGGTCAAAGAATAGGAGATTTTCTTGTAACATTATAAATCCAGCCAATTTCCGATAACATCAAGATATGCTAGGGGAGCTGAGGTTGTCTAAAAAGTGCACCGAGGGGCGCCAACCCTCTGGACTCCATCACGGTCCAGATTTATGGGACCTACCGATTTATCTACCCCCCTCCGTAGATAAACAACCTCCGTGGCCCCTCGGGGTCCTAAACAAGCTACAAGTCACTTTAGGGATCATCCATCAGGCTGGAGTTTACTGGCTGTGACATTTGGATGCACGTTTTATTGCCTGTTGAACGTATTGTGGGACCACTGATCTATTGCCCGTCTTTTTCCACTATCCCACACTATGACTGGATTATACGAAATATAGTTACCAAGTCGTTCTTAAAATGAGGACAATTTTTTGTTGGGGTAAAAACTCGTTTTTTTTCACTTTGAAGTGATGAAAGAATTCGAGAGAGCGTATTTGATCTACGTGTTTATAAAAAAATATCATAAGGTAAAAATATTCACAAAAGAAATGAAATAAATAAAAATATCGGTGTATGTACTCGTTGATACAAAATGTAAAGTTAGAACCATTCAAAGTTATTGATATTTTTGAAATTATGAACGAATTTCTTCAATATTTGAACTGAATATGAAAAAAAGAATTGGAAAAGCTTATCTCATGTGTGGTGACATTCCCAGCGAGATTTCACCAATACAATCCACCAGATCCGAGCTATTGAATGTTGTTTTTATAGTATATCTGTACTTGGAGTCTTGGTGATGGGGTTTTACTACACTATGGAAATATGATTCTGTAATTGCAGAAATTTGAAGAATTTTGTACACATCGAAAATCTGTATTGTTTCATCATTTGTTGATCATCTTATTACTTGTTTAAAGTGACGGCCTGACATTTCATGGAATTAAATAGAAAAATTCGATTTTTCCCATTCTTATATCATGGTAACCATTATGATTATTGGATCTAGTCCTTTCTCAAATTCGATTAGAATTATTACTAAAGAATTCGGAGTTTGATACATACGAATTTTTAATGGATAATTCTTTATTAATTTTAAAGATTTTACTTTATTCCAAGATTTCATCGAGTTATTCAAACCCAATTTCAAGCTGCTTGTTTATACAAAAGACTTCATAGAGTGATTCAAGCCAAGCCCTAAACTGCTAGTTCCTATCAACACCTCAACAAATGGGTCATACAAGACTTCAACAAGTGGTTCATACAAGACTTCAGAAGGCGAATATACCAGGTCTCAAAGTTCAAATGTATACCAAGACTTCACAGTCATTCATGACAAGTCTTTAGCTTCTTGATTACTTCAAGGCATATTATGCTAATTGAGAGTCTTAATCCATTAATTAATTCAAAGTATTATTCTGTTAATTCATATCAACTTCTTTAAGAGTAAAAAATCAAGTCTTAATATAATAATTCATACCAAGTCGCAAGCTGCCAATTCATGCCAACTTTAAGTGCAATCAAGTCCAGAGAACTTAACTCCCACCCCCCACGTCTCAAGAGTTAATTCATACCAGCATTGATTAATCTCAATAATTCAAATCCTAGTACATACCAAGTCTCAAGTACTAAATAATATCAACTTCAATTATTCTCAAGCATTTAGATCCTAATTCATGCCAAGCGTCAAGATGCTAGTTCATACCAATTCTAAGTTAAACCAAGTCTCAAGCTGCTAATTCATTTCAAAATTTCACCGAGTTATTCAAACTAAATTATCTCTTCTGGCTCATACCAACACTTCAACGATAATTAATACTAAGTTTTAAACCTTTTTTCTGATATCAATTCATATTCTGATAGTTGGTATCAAGAGTCCTTCTACTAATTTATTCAAAGTCTTAAGCTATTCTATTTTGCAACAACTTTAAACATATTAAGCAATATCAAGAGAATCTTGAGATATACTAACTAATACCAAGCCTTCAGTGAAGGATTCGGGGAGAGTTTTATACCAATTCAAAACTGAAATTTTCTTTCAAATCTCTTCAGATTGCTTGTTCATACCAAATTTCAGCAAGTGTTAAGAAAGTTACTATCTGCTTATGTATAGCAATTCACAAACATCTGAGAGATACAGAATCCTATCTATCTAGTTCTCTACAAGACTTCATCGGTTAGTTCAATACTAGTTTAAAAATTGATTTCTTCTTATACTAATTTAAACCTTCTGCTCTAATGCATACTACAATTTCAGTAGTAGTTCATACTAAGTATCAAACTTCATCTTCTTCTTTCTTATCTCCAATCAATCATATTAAGGTATCAAGCTTGTAAAGCTTGAGACTTTTGATGGTATCTGCCGGGGAAGAATAGAGCTCATCACCAAACTTCATCAATAGCACATATTAGCAAATATCCCGTTTATCAACAAATTGGAATATAACAATGGATGTCAAGATAACATATATTTATATCCCTCTCTGTTATCTTCACTTTAAGCTTACAAGAAAGGAAGCTCTTTTTACTTTGAAAATTTATGTTCTTCGAAACAATGAATGAAAAACCTTTCCCAATATATTAAGAAAATATTCCGTGGAATATTGCACAACTGGTAAGTACTGATACTGTTCTATTGATTTTGCAACAAAGTATTTATTAATTTTTATTATTTTTATTAACAGAGTGGTCATTTTTATGTTTATATATTTTGCTACTCTGTAAATTTCTCTCGTGGCTTATCTTTTGTTTACCATTCATAGTGTTGTCCTTGTCTGAAATAAATTTTTGTCTCCTCCTGAAGTTTTTGTCTTCCCTGATTTTCCACGTGGCAATTTTTTATTTATACATGAAGACAATTCTCTGAGGGAAGGGTTTCTTTTTATAAATAACGGCAATATAAGTTTACTGGTTTAACAGCTCTTAGACAGGAATAACTATGGTACTAAGATCATTTGAATATAAACAAATCCATATATTTATACATACAATGAAGTAGGAAATATTAGATAGATATGCAAATATACTGATTTACATAATACAGAGTTGAATCATTAAAAATATATTTTATTTAACATAAAAATAATAATAATTTTTCAGTGATATAAACCATATTACATATATTCATGAAAATTCGAAACTATTATAGACGCGTATGATTCTTTTTTTTTTTTTTTAATAAAACAATTTCTACTGTCCTTACTGCAATGGAAAAATTAATGGGAGGGCTTTTCCATTGCAGTAAGGATAGTATAAATTGTTTTATTAAAAAAAATAATAATAATCATACACGTCTATAATAGTTTCGAATTTTCATAATAGATGGCGCGCTAATGCATCATAACATATCTTCATCTATTCAATTATCGTGTGTTATATTGTTGAGGTTGGTAGACGAGTTTTGTAAACAGTCGATTTATGATATCCACGACCCGGGAACCAATTCTCGACTTTAACAGACCAGTGTTAAATAGAAACCCCCCATTTTTACAAATTTTTAACCCCACCAGTGAGTGTAAGTTACTAAACGAGGCTCTGGTATATTTTTTAAATGCAAAAGTCGACCTTTTTTTATACAAGTGTTAATTGTCAAGTGTTAATTTGTTTATCTCTATTCTTATATTTGGGAGGTGTTGTTTATCGACTTCGTTACTTTCTCTCGGCGGTTGATGCAAAAGAAATACTCATTGAACGAATTTTTATCAATTTTCATGAATCTAGATTAAAACAACGATAATCTTCCCATTCGATATAGAAGAATAAATTTTCCTGATATTCTATATACAGTTACGAGCGTCATCATCTCTGTCACCGTTTGCTTTTTTTTTTTTTTTGGAATGGCGCTCTCCTATTGGTTCGCTACGATGGCGCCGCCACTGCGCGAGACACTTTGCCCCCCCCCCCCCCCCCACTCGCTTTTTGGTTTTTGTAACTATTGTGTTGGAGCGGGTAGCTCCTTAAATAAATGCATATATTAGTTAATAACTAAATGGAATCCTCTCTTTCTTTTTCCCAGGAAGAGACGCCTACAGAAGCCAACAGTACATAGACAGATAAAGCACATAGGCTATAGTTATTAACTAATATATGCATTTATTTAAGGCGCAAATTTATAATTGTAACAAATAGTATTTGAATAAAAACATTCAATCGGGTAAAACATGGACGTTAATGATCCAACAGGTCCACGTGTCTAAATTAAAACACGGGCGTTGCCCGGGTCATTCAGCTAGTATTAGTATAAGTATGGTACGTGTGTATAAACGAGCATCTTTAAAACGAAGTATCAAAAAACAAATTGAGATTTAGCATTAGGCACTAACTCAATTTTGGTTGAATTATCTACTTTAGGTGGTGGATATGAGCCACTTGCTGAGTCTAGGAACAATCTAGAATCATATAAAAAGAAACACAATTCGGGACGAAGAACTTATTTACATAAGAGGATGATTGCACAAGCTTTAGCGCAAGACGCTATTCTACGGGTACTACGTCTACCCGTAAAAGGACGTCTTGCCCTAAAGGTTGTACGATCGTTTTTTTTCACCTGATCAGCATATTTACGCAAGTTTGGTCTTTAATGCCCATTTCTTGATTTTTCAAGAAGCCTCTGGGACTAAACTTTTTTTTGGTCGTAGAGGTTACAGCCTGCACCACGCTGATGAGTACCAACAGCCCTAAATGCTTTAGTGTTTGGCTTTTCTTAATTTACGAAAAAAAATGGGTCATCCAAATATCGGGGAACAGGCTAAATCGAAGTTAAGTTAAATTCTGTTCCACTATATGGTACTCTGCAACTAAAAAGATAATATGAGCGAAGTCAGGATATGTATTTTTATTTTATATTTTAATATATAATTATATATATATTATAAATATAAAAAATGAGATTTTTCTGCTTGAATTTAGATCATGTTGAGGATTATGGTAATGGTTAATTATTTGCTGGTTCTTTTTAGAACTAAATGGTATTGGTAATGCAGTCGTGGTTAAAATCTTGAAAGAATAATAATAAAAAAAAAAGGTTTTGATCAGATATTGCTTTAATTGAACTTATGGAATATATAAAAAAAAATAATTTGATAAAAGTAATGCCTGGCTTAAGGCGAGTATAACAAGGAAAACAAAATAATTTTTACATTAATGTACAAAAGATTTGAGCCGGCAATCGGGATAAAACAACAACGAGATTTTATATGCAAAGCGTGACCTCTGGTGGTCGATTTAACAGAATATTTGAATCTATGATATATATAATTTTAAATAAAATAATAGTTTTATATAACATATATACCAAGTCTTAGATATCTTGTATCTCTTCTATCAAATATGTATTCAATATGTAATTGAAAAATTACAATTGAGGTTAAATATCACATAACTTACACATCAATCTTTTGTCTTCACACACAAGCCTTATTCCTTTTATAACAATATGTTCATATGAATAATGTTAGAAACATTTTTTAAATACACTTTGGCAAATATTTGTTGAAATATTGTACTAATTAGGGCCATAGTCTTTAGTTATTATATACAGTTTAACTATTTGTCTTAGTTGGCAAAATCTTTACTCTTTGGTTTGTAAACTATCCATAGGAGTTCAATTTTTATCAGAAATTCTTTAGAATCACCTAGGGTTTAAGGAATATCTATAAAAATACACACTCAGGAGAGGAACTCTCACAAAAAAAACTCTTTTAATGATATATCATATAATTCGGATTCATTTTTTGTGGCATATTTTACTTAGGTTCAGAAATCCTCGAGTTTCTTCGTCAAATATGCAATTAAATAATTCCAGGGCAAAATTAAACATTTACATATAATAATTTATTACATGAGCTTGTCACGCCATCTATGAAGCTATTTTGAAACTATTGTAAAATTTATTTATGTGATTATATCATAATTCTGCTTAAAGGAGACAGTTTAGATTTTTTAAATTTTATTTTATTATTTTCAGTTTAGCATGCCTTTTAAAATTTCATCCGACATATTTTGTATAATTAAAAATCAGTGTTAGATAAATATTTAATATGATTTAGAGATTTTGGCTTGAATTTTCTAATATGTAAAAAAAGCATCTACTTCTCTAACTTCTATAAAAAAATGTTAACCTGTATTTGTTCCCGAGAATTAAAAACAAGCTACATATTTATTAAAAGATAATAATCTATCAAATCTTTTTTTTTTCTATTTTGTTTTTTGTAAAAAAATAATCCAAAAGTGATCAACAATTATAACACCTACTCACATATTCTCATGTCCAGCAATGGCCGCAGCCTTGCAGAAAATTGACATGGACCTAGAACTTTACACGCCCAAGATAGTGGACATTGCTGCTGCTGTGATAGAGATGTATGAAGACATCTGAGGCTCTTCATTGGACACAACAACAACAACAGAAAATTGACATGGACCCAGAGCAGCAGCTTTACACACCCAAGATAGTGGACATTGCTGCTGCTGTGATAGAGATGTATGGAGATATCTGAGGCTCTTCATTGGACACGACAACAACAACAGAAAATTAACATAGACCCAGAACTTTATACACTCAAGATAGAGGACATTGCTGCTGCTGTGATAGAGATGTATGGAGACATCTGAGGCTTCTTATTGGACACGACAACAACAACAGAAAATTGACATGGACCCAGAACTTTATACACCCAAGATAGAGGACATTGCTGCTGCTGTGATAGAGATACATGGAGACATCTGTGGCTCTTCATTGGACACAACAACACAACAATTATTACCGATTTTCTTTTAAAAGAGTACCATAAGTATATCAAAAAATGAATTCAATTTCCTGAGAAAATGTCCTTTATAGGCTATGAAAATACTTTTATTTTATTTGACAGATCGGACGTGATATCCAAGCTTGGGATACTTGCGCCTAAATACATTTTAGCAGCTTATATACAATTCTTTTATATACAATTCAATAAACAAGACTAAAAAAAAAACAATAATAAAACTGAAAGGTTGGTTTTCTCAAATAGAAAAAGATAATCTAAATTTACATATTTTACATAGTTGTCTTTGTGAAAAATTGTACAAAAGTGAATTTGTGCTTGGATCAGGTAGATAAATTAAGAAAAAGGCATTTCTTGATCGTGCAACTAAGAATTTCAGGATGCCTGAATGACCAGTTTTTTGGTCGTTGAGGTACAGCTTGCATCACGCTGAAGAGGGCCAACAGCCCGAAACGCGTACGTGGTTAGCTTTTCTTGATTAATCAAGAAACGGTATTTGGGCCAACTCTGGAATAATTGAAAATCAACGATTAGTTGATATTTATTCCGATAGATGGCGCAAGCCATCAGAAACTTCGTGTTGCACGATCAGGAAATGCCTTTTTTCTTAATAGGCGTCTTTGTTATATACAAATTCTCATATTTATTCGATGGGATAAAAATGATTACTTCTGTAGCTGTGAAAGATCGGACATTCTTTCAATAAATATATTGAGTTTTGGTTTTCTTTTCTTATAAAATCTTATAAATAAAAAAATCTCGTTGTATATTTTATTTCTGTTGAGATATTTGTGAAGTTTCTTCATGAATTAGTACCAGGTAAAAAAATAACTAGACAGATTTAGAAATAAAACGCGTACATTCAATAATTTATCATATAGGATAGTATCGCCATCTATGAACCCATTTTGAAACTATTTTAAAAAGAAACTAACTAAATGTATCCTTTCACTCTCTTTAAATTCTTTCAGAAATCCAAATTTCACAAAATAAAATATTAAAATAAAATCTATATTTCTGTAAAAATAGACACTTCGGCCAGTTATAGTTTTTCATTTTCTCAACGTTTCGACAAAATTTTTTGTCTTCGTCAGGAGAAACAAATAAAAATAATGCATTTGGCAAGGCGTTAAAAATTGTTCTGAGGTTGCAAGGGCGTTCTCACACGATTTTTAGAATTTAGTACAACATCTAAAGCACGAGTCAAAAACAAATATTTAACTCGTTACGACGTTTAGGAGGGTGCAATATTGTATGGATCGGTGGTATAAGGTCGATAGGAAATGAAGAGAACAGAAGATTATCAGCGCATTTACAAAAAAAAAAAAAGGAATCATGATGATATTCATCAAAATAAGACAAACACTATATAGAGCATAAATTAATACATTAGAAGGTGGCTGGATGAATAAAGTGCTAAAGGATGAAATCGAAAGGGAAATAGTTAAAAGAAGAAATTTTCTGAGAAACTGGATGAGAATCTTTGTGAGAATAAAGAGCTCGAGCTATAGAAGCATAACTCCAAATGGTATTGTTGTCACCGTGTCCAATAAAGAGATGTCTCCATGCATCTCTATCACAGCAGCAGCAATGTCCTCTATCTTGGGTGTGTAAAGTTCTGGATCCATGTCAATTTTCTGTTGTTGTTGCCATTTCCAATGAATAGCCTCAGATGTCTTCATACATCTCTATCACAACAATGTACTCTATCTTGGGTGTGTAAAGTTCTGGATCCATGTCAATTTTCTGTTGTTGTTGCCATGTCCAATGAATAGCCTCAGATGTCTTCATGCATCTCTATCACAACAATGTCCTCTATCTTGGGTGTGTAAAGCTGCTGTTCTGGATCCATGTCAATTTTCTGCAAGGCTGCGGCCATTGCTGGGCATTAGAATATGTGGGTAGGTGTTAGTTCCACACCAGGACAATTGTTACATGTCCTGTAGGACTCTTGTGCTATCTGGATGTATTGTCATTCCTTTATAGTGTTTGTTCTGAGTCTTGTTATTGTTTTTGTAATTCTTCTCTGAGAGTTTATTCCGAATATTTGATCTTTCCTTATCTTTTGTTGAATTATCTTTTATTTTGCCAAAGTTTCAAGAAGATAATTAGTACCATAAAACAACGTCTGCCAGCAACAAGAGAACAGTCATACAGTCGACATCCTACCATCCTCAGAGATTCCAGTCTGAAGCTCAACACATTCAACCAAGAAACATTGAAAAAACTATTGCTAGGTATTGAAGAACCTTCCCCAAAACAGAATGGTGACATCAGTTGTGGATATCAACAAATCGACAAAAAGTCAGAAAACAGACAATTGGCGACTCTCCTACGTGGTTCCAAGGTTACGCATAGAAATGATTATCATGTTGATTTTTTCTCATTCAATACTTCTGTCTGATAACAACATTGTCACAGAAACGTCACACACTATTTATTTGAAACTATTATAGACCCGTTTGTGGGGGTCGGTGGAAGGCTGGTTAAACCGTTTAGTTTTCGACCACTATGACCCGGGTTCGATTCCCGCATTGGACAATTTTTTTTTTTTGTTAAAAATAAATGCTCCAATGGCCCCCGATTCTTGCAAAAGTCCAACCCCACCAGCGAGTTCAAGTAACCAAACGGGGCTCTGGCACATTTGTAAGTGCAAAGTCGAACTGATTTTCACATGTGTAGACATGTGGTGCGCTTACAGTAAAAACAGTCGCTATCTACCCACCATGATTATCATGGCCTGTACCACGTGTACTAGGGATAAACAAAAAAATATATATACGCGTTTGATTCTTTTACAAATTAAACAATTTCTTCTGCGCTTACTGCAATGGAAAAATTAATGGGAGGGCCTACCTAGAATAAACTGGCGAAACCGCTGGGAGGGTTCACCACTGATGAGTCAGGCCCTCCTATTAATTTTTTTCCATTGTAGTAAGGCAGTAGAAATTGTTTAATTTGTAAAATAATCATACCCGTCTATAATAGTTTCGAATTTTCATAACAGATGGCGCGCTAATGCATCATACTATTTATTTAATTGGTCTTATTAGTTTGTGTTTCTAATCTATAATACAAATTGTATCTTCATTTTATAACGATTTTTTCATATTCTCAATATTTTTCTAATGGTGCAAATTGTTGAAGAGAAGCTCCAATTATTGCCTAAATTTTCTTAACCATTTTTATAAGTAACATAAGACTTTGAGAATATCTAGAAAAAAAAAATGGTTAGAAGATGAAATACTATTTATTTGGAGAGATTGTGATAATATATTAATACATTTTTTTTTTTATTTTGTTGCATATTTTATTTCAGTAGAAATTTCTGGCATTTTCTCGGTTGCATATATGATAGCTTAATGCTCCAGTTAAATAACAAGGTAAAATTTTAATAGTAAAACGCGTACATTTAATATTTTATTAGTGGAGATAGTATCGCCATCTATGGACACTTTTTGAAACTATTTTAAAATAAAGGTAGCTAAATGTTTTATATCAATTTTGCAAGGAAATCTTTCTATTAGGAAATCTATATGTTAATTATATATTGTCTCTAAAATAATGTTGATAATGAAATAACTGAAGACTCTAGCTGTCATTGTGGCAACGAATTCCAGGACTCGAGACACCTACTGCTGGAATGCCCACTTTTCTATAGCGTTAGACAACAGACAATAATTATGTTGTAGATCTATATCAATTTGTAAATAGCAGAGAGAATTATCAGAGATTTAACTATTTTTGTAAATATATTTATGATTTTCTTTCTAACCTGAAAGGTTCAGGTTCCTAATATATATTATTGTTTCTCTTTTTTATTTTTGATTACTTTTTCTTGTATAATATGTTTATAACTGTTTCTGTTTACAAAAAATGTAAATCGACTCAATTATCCCTAGCCGGGATATCGCGTTTTGTGTGTTGAAATAAATAAATAAGGATATAACTGGGACAAAGATAAATCCAATCAGATGGACAGTGTGAGTTTAAAGAATATCTAGAAATTATCTTTGTGGAAATAAATGGCATTTGGCACAGAGATAGGCGAAAAGTTAACTTATATACCAGGAAAAAAAAAATTGTCCTTAAATTGAAGAGAAGTGGACTTCAGGAATTGGTTTTAACCATGGAGATAAGCCCCGCAACCAAAATTATCCGTTTTACATATATTTTTATTTATATTTTATGTTTTTGTTAGAAAAAAAAAACAATAGAAAATATGAAAAATAAGTGGGTCAGGTGTTGATATTAAAAATAAAGAAAGCCTATCCTGACCAGGAGCACATGTGATTTACAGATGGCATTCTGCCTTCTTTGTGAGCGCCATCTGTAAATCACATGTGCTTCTGGTCAGGATATGCTTTCTTTATTTTTAATGTTTTTGTGTATTTTGACATTTTATAAAAATATATAATTCTTTGTTGATTTAAATACTCGAATCATAAATTCAACTTCTTCCATGTATAATCGCTATTACTGATTTAATAACTTAGAAGCGAAGTGTATCTCTTCATATATTTTATTTCGGGTCAGATATTCGAGTTTTTTTCTAGAGTATATACGATTGGGGGTAATTGTTTCATTTTATCTAATTAAATATTAAATATTTGAATAATTTTATTCAATACAATATATGCCTATTTATTACTTAAAGATTTAATTATGGATTACTCTATTTCAATTAAGAAGTTTCAGAAGATGAGTTTCTTTTATTTGTAAAAACGCTGCAAGCTTTCGGGCAAAAGCCCTTCGACAGGCAAAAAGATAGTGTAGTTATATTTTGCCTGTCGAAGGGCTTTTGCCCGAAAGCTTGTAGCGTTTTTACAATTAAAAGAAACTCATCTTCTGAAACTTCTTAATTGATATACCTTACTGGAAGAGTCTTTAACCTTTAATGGATTACTCTATTTTCAAAACAATATATAAATATATATAGAATATTAACCGAAATATACATATATTCTCATGTTCAACAATGGCCACAGATTTTCAGAAAATAGACATGGACCCAAAACAGAAGATTTACACACCCAAGGTGGAGGACATTGCGACTGCTGTGATAGAGATGCATGGAGACATCTGAGGCTCTTCATTGGACACAACAACAACAACAGAAAATTGACATGGACCCAGAACAGCAGCTTTACACACCCAAGATAGAGAACGACTGCTGTGATAGAGATGCATGGAGACATCTGAGGCTCTTCATTGGACACAACAACAACAACAGAAAATTGACATGGATCCAAAAAATCAGCTTTACACACCCAAGATTGAGAACATTGCGACTGCTGTGATAAAGATGTACAGAGACATCTGAGGCTCTTCATTGGAGACGACAACAACAACAGAAAATTGACATGGACCCAAAACAGCAGCTTTATACACCCAAGATAGAGAACATTGCGACTTCTGTGATAGAGATGTATGGAGACATCTGAGACTCTTCATTGGAAACAACAACAGAAAATTGACATGGACCCAGAACTCTACACACCTAAGATAGAGAATGACTTCTGTGTTCTTCTGAGGCTCTTCATTGGATACGACAACAAAATCTAAACTAGCCAAAACCAACTATAAAACGAATATAATAACTTAATAAATATTTTAATGCGTATGCAGGTTAAAAAGATAAAAAATATATATAAATCTGAGCACTTTAGAAAAAGAAAGCTCTGTAATATCCAATAAGGACAGTGGCTCCATCTATTGATCATAAATTGAACAATATTTTTTCTATTCTCCTCCTCTTGCAATCACTTCAGCTCCATTTAATCCCGCAGTAACACGATCGTGTAGGAAGTGAGGGGACAGTTTACCGACCCATATCCGGCCATTATGGGATGTCGGAAGTGGAGGAGTCATCCTGGATATCGAGATTCTCCACTGATCTTTCTAACAATCCCGTGTGTGGGGCACTTTTTTATAACTTCTTTGTTCCAAAATCATTTTATTAGGTACCTCTCAAAAAGAGCAACCTAGTTTATGATATTTACAACAATGAATAATATATGTGAAGGTTATTCACATATTAAAACAAAGGGTCCTAAGCGGGTTTCGATTCCGGTTCATGGCTGTCGGGAATCGAGGGTGTTACCCACTCGTTCAACGACTCTATAACTTCTTGTTCCAAAATCACTTTATTAGGTACCGCTCAAAAAGAGCATGTATAACTTCTTTCCAAAGTTCCAAGTTCCAAAATCACTTTATTAGGTACCGCTCAAAAAGAGCATGTATAACTTCTTTCCAAAGTTCCAAGTTCCAAAATCACTTTATTAGATACCGCTCAAAAAGAGCATGTATAACTTCTTTCCAAAGTTCCAAGTTCCAAAATCACTTTATTAGATACCGCTCAAAAAGAGCATGTATAACTTCTTTCCAAAGTTCCAAGTTCCAAAAACACTTTATTAGATACCGCTCAAAAAGAGCATGTATAACTTCTCTCCAAAGTTCCAAGTTCCAAAAACACTTTATTAGATACCGCTCAAAAAGAGCATGTATAACTTCTCTCCAAAGTTCCAAGTTCCAAAAACACTTTATTAGATACCGCTCAAAAAGAGCATGTATAACTTCTTTCCAAAGTTCCAAGTTCCAAAATCACTTTATTAGGTACCGCTTAAAAAGAGCATGTATAACTTCTCTCCAAAGTTCCAAGTTCCAAAAACACTTTATTAGATACCGCTCAAAAAGAGCATGTATAACTTCTTTCCAAAGTTCCAAGTTCCAAAATCACTTTATTAGGTACCGCTTAAAAAGAGCATGTATAACTTCTCTCCAAAGTTCCAAGTTCCAAAAACACTTTATTAGATACCGCTCAAAAAGAGCATGTATAACTTCTCTCCAAAGTTCCAAGTTCCAAAATCACTTTATTAGGTACCGCTCAAAAAGAGCATGTATAACTTCTTTCCAAAGTTCCAAGTTCCAAAATCACTTTATTAGATACCGCTCAAAAAGAGCATGTATTAACTTCTTTCCAAAGTTCCAAGTTCCAAAATCACTTTATTAGGTACCGCTCAAAAAGAGCATGTATAACTTCTTTCCAAAGTTCCAAGTTCCAAAATCACTTTATTAAGTACCGCTCAAAAAGAGCATGTATAACTTCTTTCCAAAGTTCCAAGTTCCAAAATCACTTTATTAGGTACCGCTCAAAAAGAGCACGTATAACTTCTTTCCAAAGTTCCAAGTTCCAAAAACACTTTATTAGATACCGCTCAAAAAGAGCATGTATAACTTCTTTCCAAAGTTCCAAGTTCCAAAAACACTTTATTAGATACCGCTCAAAAAGAGCACGTATAACTTCTTTCCAAAGTTCCAAGTTCCAAAAACACTTTATTAGATACCGCTCAAAAAGAGCACGTATAACTTCTTTCCAAAGTTTCAAGTTCCAAAATCACTTTATTAGGTACCGCTCAAAAATAGCATGTATAACTTCTTTCCAAAGTTCCAAGTTCCAAAAACACTTTATTAGATACCGCTCAAAAAGAGCATGTATAACTTCTTTCCAAAGTTTCAAGTTCCAAAATCACTTTATTAGGTACCGCTCAAAAGGATCGACCTAGTTTAGGATAATCACAACAATGAATAATATGTAAAGGTTATTCACATATTGAAACAAGGTTCCAACGCGGGATTCGATCCCTGTTCATGGATGTCGGCAATCAGGGTGTTACCCACTCGTCCACCAACTCTATAACTACCTACAGTTCCAGTGTTAAATAACTTTATTAGGTGCCGCTCAAAAAGTGCAACCTAGATCATCATATTTACAATATACTGAGGAGGATGGTTATGTCAAGGTTTTGTTCATTTACAATTATAATTTATATTTATGTTGTTGGGGCCTCAGGTCCTTGGGGATATTGTTCTTAAGAAGGTTCTGTCTGGCTTGTTTGATATTCAAGGTGGGTTTATTTTTCCTTTATAACTTCTTCTGTTTCAAAATCACTTTATTAGGTACTGCTCAAAAAGAGCAACCTAGTTTATGATAATTGAAACAATGAATAATATATGAAGGTTATTCACATATTAAACAAAATTCATGGTAAACGGTTTGCGGATTTCGACAAATTAGAAAGAAGGAATCATATATCGCCGCAACTCTTTTTATTATTATAGCGGTTAAGGAAGCTTTCGGGCAAGCCCTTCTTCAGCTAATTATATTGTACAAACAAAGAGAGATTATATATAGTTTTTAATATAAAACAAAATAAACGAAAAGAATTTTACCACGCCCTTATCGCCCTCGTTCAATAGCACCGCGTGGCCACGTCATGTCTGATCCTAACTTCAAATGTAATATGGTACAAAAATATCTTAAAAGAAAGTTACGTAATTGAATAAATATAAAGAATCAACTATAAACAGTTCAACGGATTTAGTGGAGATTTTTAGGCTAGAAGGGGAACGTACTGTGATGGCAACTGTATACATTTGTTTAATGGTTTAGGGTGCTTCATGGTTTCTATTGCTTCAAGAATGAGTCTTTGGGTTTTAGTTTTGGCATTTGTATGGAGGATTCTGGTATTCTTGAAGTCTGGAGTGTGTCCGGTTTCTCTGACGTGGTCAACAATTAAGGAGTTTGGGTTTAGTTTAGAGATGTTTCTTTGGTGTTCTTTGATTCTGATTGAAAGATCTCTTGATGTCTCGCCGATGTAGACACCAGAAATAACTCCAATCAGTACATCTCCACCTGTTACTTACCATATACAGAATCTACAATTACAATAGCCCGCAAACTCAAAAGTTTTGGCATAAAAACCATCTTCAGAGGTTCACCTTCCATGGGCTCGATTCTAAGAAACCCAATCACCAAAAGCACCGACCAGAAACAGAAAAAAGATATAGTTTACCAAATTCCCTGCCTCAACTGCAATAGTGTCTACATCGGCGAGACATCAAGAGATCTTTCAATCAGAATCAAAGAACACCAAAGAAACATCTCTAAACTAAACCCAAACTCCTTAATTGTTGACCACGTCAGAGAAACCGGACACACTCCAGACTTCAAGAATACCAGAATCCTCCATACAAATGCCAAAACTAAAACCCAAAGACTCATTCTTGAAGCAATAGAAACCATGAAGCACCCTAAACCATTAAACAAATGTATACAGTTGCCATCACAGTACGTTCCCCTTCTAGCCTAAAAATCTCCACTAAATCCGTTGAACTGTTTATAGTTGATTCTTTATATTTATTCAATTACGTAACTTTCTTTTAAGATATTTTTGTACCATATTACATTTGAAGTTAGGATCAGACATGACGTGGCCACGCGGTGCTATTGAACGAGGGCGATAAGGGCGTGGTAAAATTCTTTTCGTTTATTTTGTTTTATATTAAAAACTATATATAATCTCTCTTTGTTTGTACAATATAATTAGCTGAAGAAGGGCTTGCCCGAAAGCTTCCTTAACCGCTATAATAATAAAAAGAGTTGCGGCGATATATGATTCCTTCTTTCTAATTAAACAAAATGTTAACGCAGGATCCCGGTTCATGACTGTCGGGAATCGAGGGTGTTACCTACTTGTCCACCGACTCTTAAATGACTCTTAAACCAACTTCTTAACTGAAGGTTTAGGTGCTTTACTTATTTAAAATTAAGAAAAAGTATATCTTGACTACTAACTGAAAGTTACTGATAGCTTGCGTCATTTGTCGCTATCAATATAAATTAATCGTTGAATTTTAATTATTTTTAAGAATATTGGCCAAATATCCTTTTAGAATAAACCAAAAAAAGGTGGCTCCATATCTCGGTACAAATATCAATTAATCGTTGATTTAAAAAAATTCATTTTTCAGAATTAGGAAAAATAACTCGTTTTTGAATGATTAAAAATGCATGATTAGGATATATTTATTTTTTTTTTTTTGCTTATCCCCCCCCCCCCTAGTACACGTGGTACAGGCCATGATAATCATGGTGGGTAGTTAGCGACTGCTTTTTACTGTAAGCGCACCACATGTCTACACATGTGAAAAGCGGTTCGACTTTGCACTTACAAATGCCAGAGCCCCGTTTGGTTACTTGCACTCGCTGGTGGGGTTGGACTTTTGCAAGAATCGGGGGCCATTGGAGCATTTTTTTTTATTTTTTTTTAAACAGAAAAAAGTGTCCAATGCGGGAATCGAACCCGGGTCCTAGTGGTCGAAAACCAAACGGTTTAACCAGCCTTACACCGACCCCCTATAACCCCCTATATTTATTTTAAATTTTATTAATTTGATCCCACAGAGTTCAATTTTAATTTTGTATTAAAGGGTTGTTCTAAAATTTCGTGTTATTCTTAAAACGTTGTTTTTATTATTACTTGGCGAATAATATTATTACAGCGAATACATAATAATACATTATTCCCATACTTTAAACATACATAACAATGGGACAACGTTGTTTTTTTCCATTATTTATATAATTGCTTTAATTATTATTTTAACCATCACATTAACAACATTCTCAAGAAGCAGCTAATTAGAAATGATAATTATATAAACAATTCCATCAATAGATATACATATAGAGAAACACCTATAACTTTTTCAGGTCGTGGATTTCTTCAATAAAAAGAATAAGCTTTTTTTCTATTATTATCCCTAGTACACGTGGTACAGGCCATGATAATCATGGTGGGAAGTTAGCGACTGCTTTTTACTGTAAGTGTACCACATGTCTACACATGTGAAAGCAGTTCGACTTTTGCACTTATAAATATTCCAGAGCCCCGTTTGTTTACTTGCACTCGCTGGTGGGGTTGGACTTTTGCAAGAATCGGGGGCTATTAGAGCATTTTTTTTTAATTGAGAAAAAAGTGTCCAAATGCGGGATTTTATCCCGGGTCATAGCGGTCGGAAAGAATAAGTTAAATTCTCTTAGATTGTGTTTATAATCTTGTATTATCTTCTGATCCATCCTCTCGTTTTAAGAAAGAAGAATCTTCTGGTTTACGTGATTTATCGTAATTTGACTCATTCCTTATAACCCCCAATATTAGTGCTAAACACAAAAATGTAAATACACTCATTGACAAAACTTAAGGAAGTTGTACCTTTTAGCATGTATATATCGGGATTCAGACAATAACTTTGAAAGATATTATAGTGACCTATAACCCAAAGCAATAACACCCCATTTATTTTATTTATTTATTGTTACAAAAGAACGAAGTCCAAAGGACTATTGTGCTGTGCTAGTATTATTTATATATATATGATTAATTATTCACACGATGGATTAGTATTGTTTTGTAAATTATTGTACAAATAGTTCTAAACTTAACAAAGTTCTCATAAGATAGAGTATATACACAAAGAGAATTTGGTAATGTTTCAAAGTATCTACATACAATTTGATTAGTCAGAGGGCAAGATAAAAGAAGATGCTCTGGTGATTCAACATCTAAGCGGCATTCACATGTTGGATCATTGATAGCATTCAGTTTGAATAGGAAACTTAAGAAGGGTCCTTTGCCAGTTAAGAATAATGTAGTGAATTTATCAGAGGAAATGAAATTTGGGACAGCAATTGGAAAGAATTTCTTGAACAGTTCATTAGATTGAGAAAGATAAAACTTAAATTTTAGATCCAGATATAGTTTGTTTAATTCTTTTTGAAGGGGTTTTTTGAGTGTTCGATCTGTGAGAGAATTTGTCATATTATACTTTGTTTGTAATAATTCAAGATAATCGGACAGTAAAGGGGTTTTCGCTAGTATATGTGTGATGTAAGAAGATGAAGTCCTATAAGCATGAATGCATCTAATAAGAATTTGATATTGTATAGAATTCAACTTGGATCTTTTTGCTGCAGTGATAAAAGGAAACCAAATATTTGATGCATAGCTTATTGTAGAGCGTATCATAGCTTTATATAAGATCAATCTACGTCGAGTATCAATGCCCCAAGTACGTGCACATAATGAGAATAATATATTCTTAAGTTTCGTAGCTTTCATAATTATATTGTCAACATGTGTTCCAAAATTAATCTTATTCCTTTGTCTATGATTTTTAAAAATAACTCCCAAAATTTTAACAGTTTCTGATGGTTGAATTATTTTTCCATCAAAATTAATGGGCAATTTTTCATAGTTATGTAGATAGAGTATACCTGTTTTGTTTGGACTTAGTGAAAGTTTTACCTTTTCACACCATGCTTTGATTTTTATTAAACATTTGGTAATATTATACTGAAGATCATAGATGTTTGAACTCCATACCACAAATGTCACATCGTCCGCGAAAGCAATCACTCTAGCAAAACTTTCGTTAAAAGATAAGTTGAAATCATTAAGTAATATATTCCAAAGAATAGGAGAAATAATACCACCCTGGGGACATCCCTTATTTATCTTTTTTATACACTTTACATTAGTATATTTAAACTCTACACTCCGGTCTTCAAAGTAAGAATTAATTATTTTTATAAGTACCGCTGGAAAATTTTCCTTGTCCAATTGTTGGAGAATTGCCGGATGCCATGCGTTGTCGAAAGCTCCGCTGATGTCCACTGTTACTATTGCCGTATTTTCTGTTTCTCTTTTCAAAAGACTTAATTTAGTTATTTCTTGTAAAGCAGAGATTGTTGATTTTTCTTGTGTAAATCCATGTTGAGCAGGATGCATAACATTATTACTATTAATATGATTTAAAAGTTCAATATGAATTAGACTTTCAAAAATTTTACCTAAATTAGAAGACAAGCTTATAGGGCGGTAGGCTTTCGGATCTTTATAATTTTCTTTATTAGGTTTTTTTATAATCATTACTGCTGACTTTCTCCAGGCCTCCGGATAATAATTAAGTCCCATACAAGCATTGAACAATTTTGTTAACACAGGAGATATATGATGAACTGCCGTTTTGATCATCTGATTGCTTATATGATCTATTCCTGGAGCCTTGCCATTTTTAAGTTTTTTAATTATTGAACAGATTTGAATATTATCAAAATAAATGATTTTATCATTAGAAAAAGTATAACTCTTGTCTCTGATTAATTTATGATAGTTTGTGTCAGAAGATTGACAGTCATTCGGAAATAGAGAAGATAAAAGATTTTTCATTTCTGATTCGAGCACATCTTGAGATACATCTAGAATTGGTAAATCAAAAGACCTAGGAGAAATTTTTTGTTTAAAAGTTTTGTAAGTATTACCAAAAGGAGATGTATTTTCAACTTCCTCCAGGAATACCCTCCAGCTTACATTTCTTGTTTTTTCAATAATTTTCATATACTTATTTCGTATTTCCTTATACATTTTTTCATCAACTAGCTGTCTATTAGACCGTTTACCCCGATAATATAGATTCCGAACATATCTAAAATGATTTTTAAAAAGTTCCAGTTCATCCGTCCACCAATTAAATGGATTATTATTTAAATATTTTGGTTTTAATCGTAGAGATGCATATGCAGCTTCAATTAATATGTCAGTTATGTGAGAAACTACACAGTTTATATCGTTTATATTTACTATTTTACCTAATTTCATCATTGCCTCATTTATCCTAGACACATTGATTGCCTGCTCATATTTTTGCCAATTGGCTCTTTTTTCTTGAAAATACCATGTAGAATTATTTTCATGTAATAAACTTTCTGTTTCCAGACTAATGTCGAATGAGATTGCGTGATGGTCTGTGATTTGCGAAAGATTTAACGTTTTCCATCCATTAACAAGTACATGAGCATGACTATTAGTAATAGTAAGGTCTATTATACTTAATCCTCGACATGTTTTGTTTCGATTGTTATGTATGAGCATATTGTGAAAATCAATTATAGGTTGAAGTCTTCTACCGTTTTGATTAATAATATTATCAAACCACATCTGACTTCGAGCGTTAAAATCTCCAGCTAAAATCAATGGATTTGTGTTAAAATTTTTAATTTATTTATCAAGGAATTGAACATGACAGGTATCCATTTTATTAGGGTGTATATAAATATTTGAAAGAATAATTTGCCGTTTAGTAGTTTGTACTGATATAGTGGTTGCAAATGAATTTGAAAACTCTTTAATTAATTTACATGATAAGAAAGGGTTTGTAACGATTGTTGCGGTATATATTGGAACTCCCGGTATATTTGCATAATATATTTTTGAACGCATATTAAAGATTACTTCATTATTTATACTATATGGTTCTTGAACTATAATCATATCATATTTTTCTTTAGAAATAAATTCCCTTATTTCATTATTAACCAAATTGCTTTTCCGCGTGTTTTGTTGTAGAATTTTTAATTTGAACATTGACAAAAAAAAAAAACAAGAATAAGTCTATTCTAATCCAAAGTAACAATATCATGATCTAAATCTGCATAACATGTTCTTTGTATCTCATATTTCATTTGTTGAAGGAACACAGGACATAATTTGTCATTAGAACGATGATTATTGCTATTCCTATATTTAGGATGCGTAGAGCAATTTATGCACTTGGGCAAGGATTGACAGTTAACATGTTGGTCATTGTCTCCGCAATTTTTACATTTTATGATGTTACATGAATTTTTACTATGACCATAACTAAAACAGTTTTGACATTGACGTACAAGCACCTTATCCTTCATATATGTAACCTGTATGTCTGTATATATACGTTGTAATTTCTTCATAATTTGGTATGTTGCCGGGGAAATGCGGAGAACAACATCCTGTACATCAGTATTTGATCTCATAGCGAACAGAACCTTTATCTTCTTCTCTCGACCTTCTAACTCTGGGTTCATATTGCATAAAATCGAAGGCAATTCCTTAATATCTGTAGATTTAGTAATTGACTTAAGAACAATTGTAGGATCTAGTGGTTTTGGTGCATAAATTAATGCTTTTTGATTTACCTCATCAATCTTTTTAAACTCTTCAATCAATGCATTCAAATCTTCACCTGAATCAACTTTAAGTATTACGCCAGATTTTGATTTTATTATTTTATTTATTTTGACTTTAGATCTCTCATTTCTCATCTTTTTAATACCATTATTTACTTCGCCTAATACTTCAGCCGGGGAAACATTTAACTTGGATTTAAATATTATTGTTTTATCCGTTACGTTTTGATTTTGCTATATGTATTAATATGTATAAAGTAAAATCATCTATATATAAGCACGATTTTTTAATACCAAAAACAAACTTTTTTCTACTGTTCTTTCTTCGATGAAAAAATATTTGAAATCTAACAGTGGCCTTTATTGAAAATACACGAGATAGCCAAGTGTGAACAACATTGCCTCTGTCTCCTTCTTCTTCTTGAAAAAAAAAAAAAAAAACAGACGACTGGCGACATCAAAGACTTACTACTTTCTTGAGGTTTTGTCCTAACAAATATATCTATCATATATTTTTTAATGAATTTTTTTTTTCAAATTTAGGCTGTAAATATATCCATGATAAGGTGTACACTTGCAAAACAGTCCTAATTAGAAATAATCGATTTTTATTTAAGCCTATCGAATAGAGATTTTTGCTCGAGAGAAAAGTTTAACATTTCTAATAGAAAGAAACTCATTGAGAAAAATCTTTATAATTTTATGAATCATTCAGTGTGTGGATTCTGTTGAAAGCTTTGCTCATTGTGAGTCCGATATGTTTTTCTTTTTGAAATATTTTACATTGAAGTATAAAGTTGTGTGTGTTCTTGAAATATTTTTAAAAATAATTATTTATATAAAAGTTCAGATTTATGTTATCTCTCTTTCTCCCCTAACTATAATTGTATTATACAATACAATATAATGCGGCTTGTAATTGTAAAACAACATTTGAAAATTATCCCGCATGTGTTTCTTTTCAACAATGGGAATTTCCATCCCTGGACACTTTATTTTTCCGTTTATCATTACTCTTCACAATTCATCCTTTCATACTTCATCCCTAAGGTTAGAAATAATCGTTATTTCTCCTTAAAATAAATTTCGATTTTTATTTCAAAAGAAACACATGCGGGATAATTTTCAAATGTCGTTTTATAATTATATTATACCGTAATATATAAAGAATTATGAAAAGAAGAAGAGAGAGTTATTCTATTTTCAATTTAAGAATAACCCACATTTAAGACAAAATATTTCCAGTCTTGAGTCCTCAATGTATATTTTGCATCAAAACTAATCGAATATATACAACCTATCGCATTTCATACTATTTCAGATTAGAATAAATGAGATGAATATTGTGTAACATAGTATTCATTAATTTTTATTATTTTGATTAACAGAGTGGTCATTTTTATGTTTATATTTTTGCTACTCTGTAAATTTCCCTCGTGGCTTATCTTTTGTTTACAATTCATAGTTGGTCCTTTCCTGAAATAAATTGTTGTCTCCTCCTGAAGTTTTTGTCTTTCCTAATTTTCCACATGGCATTTTGGTGGAGATGCTGGGTAAGTTAGGGAAGTCAAACTGAAGACCGCCGAGAAGACCTTGAAGCCATGGGTGCTGTGATCTACATTTTCGGAGACTGACTCCAGGATTCCACCGCCGTGCTAAAGCCAAAACTTCCCTCGAAGATGACGATGTCCCTATAGACGATATGACGACAAAGCCGCTCTTCACGCCGCAAGAAAAAGGACGCAAAGGTACTGGGACAAAGTTCCAAGACTTCGATGAAATCCTTGGCAGAAGCACGTCAGATCCGTGTCAGTATCTACAATAATTGCTAGCTGTGGGTCACAGCTCCCATAGGAAAAAAGCTATGTAACAAAGTATTTATTTTTTTTATTAACACAGTGGTCATTTTTATGTTTATATTTTGCTACTCTGTAAATTTCCCTCGTGGCTTATCTTTTGTTTACCATTCATAGTTTGTCCTTCCCTGAAATAAATTGTTGTCTCCACCTGAAGTTTTATCTTCCCTAATTTTCCACGTGGCAATATCATATATTTATAATTTCGCAAATATATTTTCTGCTTAGAGAACAAAACAACAAAATGCGCTTCGCGCCTATCAAAGAATCCCGTTTCATTCCTTTGGATCACTTGGGTTACTTCATTTTAATCAACGAATAGATTATATTTATTCCGGCAGATGGCGCAAGCCATCAGCAACTTTCAGTTTCACGATCAGGGGATGTCCTTTTTTTTCGATAAAGAATGGTTAATGGGGAGCATGGTTGTAAAATGATCTGCTGCAATGGTTCAAGATTGTTTACCGCCTGGTCGGGTCTGATATTTATGGGGCAATATCGGGGTATGAATCTTTCCAACGCCAGCAGGGTTGTCGGTTTTTATCACCTCATTGGTCTCTTCAATTTTATGGCGGGACATTGCGTTGCTGTCATTGAGGCCGTCACAGTTAGCGCGTCGTTAACCCTATTTCTGGAAGACGTGCCCTGACTGGGCTTTGACATCATAATTCTCAGCATTGACAAGTTCTTGTACCTCTGTCCTCTTCACAGTTCTATTTTGATAGATAAAATGTCCTTTTAGGAAATATACTACAACAACAACAACAACAACAAAAGCCTTTATTTAGGGCATTCCGCCCCATACAGGATTCGCCGTATTTACACGTCAACAAGAGGAGAGGGAAGAGGAAACATTTACAACAAAATAAGGTTTGTCTCACATTTAGTTACCTATTTACAGATAGGTCATCCTCCAGTATCCTTTGCCCTGCATTCTTTCTCATGCGCCCAGCTTCTGTGCAGAACTTAAAGTATCTAACAATCAGTAATTCATCATTCAGAGCTGAAGAGAGAAGTTGACATATGCGATGGTATCTAAATTGACCAGAGGTAGGGCTTGGGAAAATTTCAGTACGTTTTTCTGTTAAGAGAGGAGGGCTTTTTAGGACATATAACGAGTCGTGTATATACAATAGAACCTCCCTGTAAAAGACACTTAGTTGTAGAGCCAAAGTGTCGTTTAGAGAGACAGGTTTTTTTTTTTCGTCTTACTGAAGAGTTTCTAAATGGTAAAAAATGGTCGTTTTGGCGATGGAAACTGTCCATTGTAGAGAGGTGTCCTCTAGCGGGAATGTCCTCTCTCTTGGAGGTTATACTGTATAAGAAATAAAACTATTAAGCATGGTTATATATTTCTTTTTGAGATAGAAAAAACTTTCTTCTGTGTTCTTACTGCAATAAAAAAATAGTGAGAGGGCTTGGCTCATCAGTGGTGAACTCCCAACACAGTTTTGCTCATTTAATCCACCAGAACACTTTTAAGAAATCTTTAATACTGTATTGGATGATTATTCTCATATATGTTTCACTGAAGATTGGAATCTTGGCTATGGTATTTGATCAAACTATAGACATAAGCTTCTTTTTATTCTTTTAAATGTATAATATAAGAAGTAAACATGAAAAAAAGCTTTTTAATAAGATATCTCATTTTAATATATATTAGACTCGTTTGAAAGTCCAATGATTTAAAATGGTGAGATTATTAATAAAGTCAATATGTAATATGCTATACACAGATTTGGTGGTGTGGTTTAATACCATTGAGTTGACTTCTAGTATATTGTAATCTTCTTTTCCATTTTTAACGATAATTCTAAGCATTTTGCTGAACTCTTGAACAGGTAGTTCAATAAGCTCTTATCGACAAATGAAACAAAGAAAAACTTGTAAATATTTGACTTGCTACGTTGATAGGTATACGAAATTTCCAAAGTTTGTCTTTCTTCCTGTAACCAGGAACTTTGAAGAATACATTGGGATATCCTATCTTGAATCCTATCTTCTCATAACTCACATTTCTTCCATTATTCTGACAATTTAAAAATGTTTAAGGTGAATCAGACTTCCAGGGATGTTTCTTTTTTGAAAATTTTAATTTGAATCTCTAGCTATATCGAGCATAAAAGCCCTTCTACAAGAGAAAATACGATTTAATAATGCTATAAAGATAGAGATCTAAAGTGATTTTTTTTAAATCGATAGAACTCTTCCTGTTTAGATAATCAAAAAGAGTAAAACATGAAGGAAGATGAGTTTCAAATTAAATTTCATGTATTTTTTAAATAAATCGAGTGTATTCAAGACTAAATTCTGCTTGAAATGATTATATCCATGAGTAGTATTAGGCATATAGAGCAGAAATAAGAACAAGGTTTCATGTTTGTTATTGTGAAGAAAAATATGGTGAGTATTCTGATAGATTTAATTTTATTAGTTATTCTGGTTGAATATTTTAAAAAGTTTAAATTTCATAGAAATCAAAAAATATTTTATAATGTGAAAGAAATAGTACAAATGTGATATTGTACTGGGATAAGGTGCATCTTCCTTCATGTTTTACTTTATTAGATTTTTTTTTTTCAAAAAATAAATTTATTCCTGTAAAAATGTGAAAGAATAGTAATATCATTTTATTCGCGATCAAACGTTGTAGCCTACTGTACGTATTACACGCTTGTTCGGCGGTACATATACTAAAATTGGAACGATACAGAGAAGATACTGTACGTATTACACGCTTGTTCGGCGGTACATATACTAAAATTGGAACGATACAGAGAAGATACTGTACGTATTACACGCTTGTTCGGCGGTACATATACTAAAATTGGAACGATACAGAGAAGATACTGTACGTATTACACGCTTGTTCGGCGGTACATATACTAAAATTGGAACGATACAGAGAAGATACTGTACGTATTACACGCTTGTTCGGCGGTACATATACTAAAATTGGAACGATACAGAGAAGATACTGTACGTATTACACGCTTGTTCGGCGGTACATATACTAAAATTGGAACGATACAGAGAAGATACTGTACGTATTACACGCTTGTTCGGCGGTACATATACTAAAATTGGAACGATACAGAGAAGATACTGTACGTATTACACGCTTGTTCGGCGGTACATATACTAAAATTGGAACGATACAGAGAAGATACTGTACGTATTACACGCTTGTTCGGCGGTACATATACTAAAATTGGAACGATACAGAGAAGATACTGTACGTATTACACGCTTGTTCGGCGGTACATATACTAAAATTGGAACGATACAGAGAAGATACTGTACGTATTACACGCTTGTTCGGCGGTACATATACTAAAATTGGAACGATACAGAGAAGATACTGTACGTATTACACGCTTGTTCGGCGGTACATATACTAAAATTGGAACGATACAGAGAAGATACTGTACGTATTACACGCTTGTTCGGCGGTACATATACTAAAATTGGAACGATACAGAGAAGATACTGTACGTATTACACGCTTGTTCGGCGGTACATATACTAAAATTGGAACGATACAGAGAAGATACTGTACGTATTACACGCTTGTTCGGCGGTACATATACTAAAATTGGAACGATACAGAGAAGATACTGTACGTATTACACGCTTGTTCGGCGGTACATATACTAAAATTGGAACGATACAGAGAAGATACTGTACGTATTACACGCTTGTTCGGCGGTACATATACTAAAATTGGAACGATACAGAGAAGATACTGTACGTATTACACGCTTGTTCGGCGGTACATATACTAAAATTGGAACGATACAGAGAAGATACTGTACGTATTACACGCTTGTTCGGCGGTACATATACTAAAATTGGAACGATACAGAGAAGATACTGTACGTATTACACGCTTGTTCGGCGGTACATATACTAAAATTGGAACGATACAGAGAAGATACTGTACGTATTACACGCTTGTTCGGCGGTACATATACTAAAATTGGAACGATACAGAGAAGATACTGTACGTATTACACGCTTGTTCGGCGGTACATATACTAAAATTGGAACGATACAGAGAAGATACTGTACGTATTACACGCTTGTTCGGCGGTACATATACTAAAATTGGAACGATACAGAGAAGATACTGTACGTATTACACGCTTGTTCGGCGGTACATATACTAAAATTGGAACGATACAGAGAAGATACTGTACGTATTACACGCTTGTTCGGCGGTACATATACTAAAATTGGAACGATACAGAGAAGATACTGTACGTATTACACGCTTGTTCGGCGGTACATATACTAAAATTGGAACGATACAGAGAAGATACTGTACGTATTACACGCTTGTTCGGCGGTACATATACTAAAATTGGAACGATACAGAGAAGATACTGTACGTATTACACGCTTGTTCGGCGGTACATATACTAAAATTGGAACGATACAGAGAAGATACTGTACGTATTACACGCTTGTTCGGCGGTACATATACTAAAATTGGAACGATACAGAGAAGATACTGTACGTATTACACGCTTGTTCGGCGGTACATATACTAAAATTGGAACGATACAGAGAAGATACTGTACGTATTACACGCTTGTTCGGCGGTACATATACTAAAATTGGAACGATACAGAGAAGATACTGTACGTATTACACGCTTGTTCGGCGGTACATATACTAAAATTGGAACGATACAGAGAAGATACTGTACGTATTACACGCTTGTTCGGCGGTACATATACTAAAATTGGAACGATACAGAGAAGATACTGTACGTATTACACGCTTGTTCGGCGGTACATATACTAAAATTGGAACGATACAGAGAAGATACTGTACGTATTACACGCTTGTTCGGCGGTACATATACTAAAATTGGAACGATACAGAGAAGATACTGTACGTATTACACGCTTGTTCGGCGGTACATATACTAAAATTGGAACGATACAGAGAAGATACTGTACGTATTACACGCTTGTTCGGCGGTACATATACTAAAATTGGAACGATACAGAGAAGATACTGTACGTATTACACGCTTGTTCGGCGGTACATATACTAAAATTGGAACGATACAGAGAAGATACTGTACGTATTACACGCTTGTTCGGCGGTACATATACTAAAATTGGAACGATACAGAGAAGATACTGTACGTATTACACGCTTGTTCGGCGGTACATATACTAAAATTGGAACGATACAGAGAAGATACTGTACGTATTACACGCTTGTTCGGCGGTACATATACTAAAATTGGAACGATACAGAGAAGATACTGTACGTATTACACGCTTGTTCGGCGGTACATATACTAAAATTGGAACGATACAGAGAAGATACTGTACGTATTACACGCTTGTTCGGCGGTACATATACTAAAATTGGAACGATACAGAGAAGATACTGTACGTATTACACGCTTGTTCGGCGGTACATATACTAAAATTGGAACGATACAGAGAAGATACTGTACGTATTACACGCTTGTTCGGCGGTACATATACTAAAATTGGAACGATACAGAGAAGATACTGTACGTATTACACGCTTGTTCGGCGGTACATATACTAAAATTGGAACGATACAGAGAAGATACTGTACGTATTACACGCTTGTTCGGCGGTACATATACTAAAATTGGAACGATACAGAGAAGATACTGTACGTATTACACGCTTGTTCGGCGGTACATATACTAAAATTGGAACGATACAGAGAAGATACTGTACGTATTACACGCTTGTTCGGCGGTACATATACTAAAATTGGAACGATACAGAGAAGATACTGTACGTATTACACGCTTGTTCGGCGGTACATATACTAAAATTGGAACGATACAGAGAAGATACTGTACGTATTACACGCTTGTTCGGCGGTACATATACTAAAATTGGAACGATACAGAGAAGATACTGTACGTATTACACGCTTGTTCGGCGGTACATATACTAAAATTGGAACGATACAGAGAAGATACTGTACGTATTACACGCTTGTTCGGCGGTACATATACTAAAATTGGAACGATACAGAGAAGATACTGTACGTATTACACGCTTGTTCGGCGGTACATATACTAAAATTGGAACGATACAGAGAAGATACTGTACGTATTACACGCTTGTTCGGCGGTACATATACTAAAATTGGAACGATACAGAGAAGATACTGTACGTATTACACGCTTGTTCGGCGGTACATATACTAAAATTGGAACGATACAGAGAAGATACTGTACGTATTACACGCTTGTTCGGCGGTACATATACTAAAATTGGAACGATACAGAGAAGATACTGTACGTATTACACGCTTGTTCGGCGGTACATATACTAAAATTGGAACGATACAGAGAAGATACTGTACGTATTACACGCTTGTTCGGCGGTACATATACTAAAATTGGAACGATACAGAGAAGATACTGTACGTATTACACGCTTGTTCGGCGGTACATATACTAAAAATTGGAACGATACAGAGAAGATACTGTACGTATTACACGCTTGTTCGGCGGTACATATACTAAAATTGGAACGATACAGAGAAGATACTGTACGTATTACACGCTTGTTCGGCGGTACATATACTAAAATTGGAACGATACAGAGAAGATACTGTACGTATTACACGCTTGTTCGGCGGTACATATACTAAAATTGGAACGATACAGAGAAGATACTGTACGTATTACACGCTTGTTCGGCGGTACATATACTAAAATTGGAACGATACAGAGAAGATACTGTACGTATTACACGCTTGTTCGGCGGTACATATACTAAAATTGGAACGATACAGAGAAGATACTGTACGTATTACACGCTTGTTCGGCGGTACATATACTAAAATTGGAACGATACAGAGAAGATACTGTACGTATTACACGCTTGTTCGGCGGTACATATACTAAAATTGGAACGATACAGAGAAGATACTGTACGTATTACACGCTTGTTCGGCGGTACATATACTAAAATTGGAACGATACAGAGAAGATACTGTACGTATTACACGCTTGTTCGGCGGTACATATACTAAAATTGGAACGATACAGAGAAGATACTGTACGTATTACACGCTTGTTCGGCGGTACATATACTAAAATTGGAACGATACAGAGAAGATACTGTACGTATTACACGCTTGTTCGGCGGTACATATACTAAAATTGGAACGATACAGAGAAGATACTGTACGTATTACACGCTTGTTCGGCGGTACATATACTAAAATTGGAACGATACAGAGAAGATACTGTACGTATTACACGCTTGTTCGGCGGTACATATACTAAAATTGGAACGATACAGAGAAGATACTGTACGTATTACACGCTTGTTCGGCGGTACATATACTAAAATTGGAACGATACAGAGAAGATACTGTACGTATTACACGCTTGTTCGGCGGTACATATACTAAAATTGGAACGATACAGAGAAGATACTGTACGTATTACACGCTTGTTCGGCGGTACATATACTAAAATTGGAACGATACAGAGAAGATACTGTACGTATTACACGCTTGTTCGGCGGTACATATACTAAAATTGGAACGATACAGAGAAGATACTGTACGTATTACACGCTTGTTCGGCGGTACATATACTAAAATTGGAACGATACAGAGAAGATACTGTACGTATTACACGCTTGTTCGGCGGTACATATACTAAAATTGGAACGATACAGAGAAGATACTGTACGTATTACACGCTTGTTCGGCGGTACATATACTAAAATTGGAACGATACAGAGAAGATACTGTACGTATTACACGCTTGTTCGGCGGTACATATACTAAAATTGGAACGATACAGAGAAGATACTGTACGTATTACACGCTTGTTCGGCGGTACATATACTAAAATTGGAACGATACAGAGAAGATACTGTACGTATTACACGCTTGTTCGGCGGTACATATACTAAAATTGGAACGATACAGAGAAGATACTGTACGTATTACACGCTTGTTCGGCGGTACATATACTAAAATTGGAACGATACAGAGAAGATACTGTACGTATTACACGCTTGTTCGGCGGTACATATACTAAAATTGGAACGATACAGAGAAGATACTGTACGTATTACACGCTTGTTCGGCGGTACATATACTAAAATTGGAACGATACAGAGAAGATACTGTACGTATTACACGCTTGTTCGGCGGTACATATACTAAAATTGGAACGATACAGAGAAGATACTGTACGTATTACACGCTTGTTCGGCGGTACATATACTAAAATTGGAACGATACAGAGAAGATACTGTACGTATTACACGCTTGTTCGGCGGTACATATACTAAAATTGGAACGATACAGAGAAGATACTGTACGTATTACACGCTTGTTCGGCGGTACATATACTAAAATTGGAACGATACAGAGAAGATACTGTACGTATTACACGCTTGTTCGGCGGTACATATACTAAAATTGGAACGATACAGAGAAGATACTGTACGTATTACACGCTTGTTCGGCGGTACATATACTAAAATTGGAACGATACAGAGAAGATACTGTACGTATTACACGCTTGTTCGGCGGTACATATACTAAAATTGGAACGATACAGAGAAGATACTGTACGTATTACACGCTTGTTCGGCGGTACATATACTAAAATTGGAACGATACAGAGAAGATACTGTACGTATTACACGCTTGTTCGGCGGTACATATACTAAAATTGGAACGATACAGAGAAGATACTGTACGTATTACACGCTTGTTCGGCGGTACATATACTAAAATTGGAACGATACAGAGAAGATACTGTACGTATTACACGCTTGTTCGGCGGTACATATACTAAAATTGGAACGATACAGAGAAGATACTGTACGTATTACACGCTTGTTCGGCGGTACATATACTAAAATTGGAACGATACAGAGAAGATACTGTACGTATTACACGCTTGTTCGGCGGTACATATACTAAAATTGGAACGATACAGAGAAGATACTGTACGTATTACACGCTTGTTCGGCGGTACATATACTAAAATTGGAACGATACAGAGAAGATACTGTACGTATTACACGCTTGTTCGGCGGTACATATACTAAAATTGGAACGATACAGAGAAGATACTGTACGTATTACACGCTTGTTCGGCGGTACATATACTAAAATTGGAACGATACAGAGAAGATACTGTACGTATTACACGCTTGTTCGGCGGTACATATACTAAAATTGGAACGATACAGAGAAGATACTGTACGTATTACACGCTTGTTCGGCGGTACATATACTAAAATTGGAACGATACAGAGAAGATACTGTACGTATTACACGCTTGTTCGGCGGTACATATACTAAAATTGGAACGATACAGAGAAGATACTGTACGTATTACACGCTTGTTCGGCGGTACATATACTAAAATTGGAACGATACAGAGAAGATACTGTACGTATTACACGCTTGTTCGGCGGTACATATACTAAAATTGGAACGATACAGAGAAGATACTGTACGTATTACACGCTTGTTCGGCGGTACATATACTAAAATTGGAACGATACAGAGAAGATACTGTACGTATTACACGCTTGTTCGGCGGTACATATACTAAAATTGGAACGATACAGAGAAGATACTGTACGTATTACACGCTTGTTCGGCGGTACATATACTAAAATTGGAACGATACAGAGAAGATACTGTACGTATTACACGCTTGTTCGGCGGTACATATACTAAAATTGGAACGATACAGAGAAGATACTGTACGTATTACACGCTTGTTCGGCGGTACATATACTAAAATTGGAACGATACAGAGAAGATACTGTACGTATTACACGCTTGTTCGGCGGTACATATACTAAAATTGGAACGATACAGAGAAGATACTGTACGTATTACACGCTTGTTCGGCGGTACATATACTAAAATTGGAACGATACAGAGAAGATACTGTACGTATTACACGCTTGTTCGGCGGTACATATACTAAAATTGGAACGATACAGAGAAGATACTGTACGTATTACACGCTTGTTCGGCGGTACATATACTAAAATTGGAACGATACAGAGAAGATACTGTACGTATTACACGCTTGTTCGGCGGTACATATACTAAAATTGGAACGATACAGAGAAGATACTGTACGTATTACACGCTTGTTCGGCGGTACATATACTAAAATTGGAACGATACAGAGAAGATACTGTACGTATTACACGCTTGTTCGGCGGTACATATACTAAAATTGGAACGATACAGAGAAGATACTGTACGTATTACACGCTTGTTCGGCGGTACATATACTAAAATTGGAACGATACAGAGAAGATACTGTACGTATTACACGCTTGTTCGGCGGTACATATACTAAAATTGGAACGATACAGAGAAGATACTGTACGTATTACACGCTTGTTCGGCGGTACATATACTAAAATTGGAACGATACAGAGAAGATACTGTACGTATTACACGCTTGTTCGGCGGTACATATACTAAAATTGGAACGATACAGAGAAGATACTGTACGTATTACACGCTTGTTCGGCGGTACATATACTAAAATTGGAACGATACAGAGAAGATACTGTACGTATTACACGCTTGTTCGGCGGTACATATACTAAAATTGGAACGATACAGAGAAGATACTGTACGTATTACACGCTTGTTCGGCGTACATATACTAAAATTGGAACGATACAGAGAAGATACTGTACGTATTACACGCTTGTTCGGCGGTACATATACTAAAATTGGAACGATACAGAGAAGATACTGTACGTATTACACGCTTGTTCGGCGGTACATATACTAAAATTGGAACGATACAGAGAAGATACTGTACGTATTACACGCTTGTTCGGCGGTACATATACTAAAATTGGAACGATACAGAGAAGATACTGTACGTATTACACGCTTGTTCGGGCGGTACATATACTAAAATTGGAACGATACAGAGAAGATACTGTACGTATTACACGCTTGTTCGGCGGTACATATACTAAAATTGGAACGATACAGAGAAGATACTGTACGTATTACACGCTTGTTCGGCGGTACATATACTAAAATTGGAACGATACAGAGAAGATACTGTACGTATTACACGCTTGTTCGGCGGTACATATACTAAAATTGGAACGATACAGAGAAGATACTGTACGTATTACACGCTTGTTCGGCGGTACATATACTAAAATTGGAACGATACAGAGAAGATACTGTACGTATTACACGCTTGTTCGGCGGTACATATACTAAAATTGGAACGATACAGAGAAGATACTGTACGTATTACACGCTTGTTCGGCGGTACATATACTAAAATTGGAACGATACAGAGAAGATACTGTACGTATTACACGCTTGTTCGGCGGTACATATACTAAAATTGGAACGATACAGAGAAGATACTGTACGTATTACACGCTTGTTCGGCGGTACATATACTAAAATTGGAACGATACAGAGAAGATACTGTACGTATTACACGCTTGTTCGGCGGTACATATACTAAAATTGGAACGATACAGAGAAGATACTGTACGTATTACACGCTTGTTCGGCGGTACATATACTAAAATTGGAACGATACAGAGAAGATACTGTACGTATTACACGCTTGTTCGGCGGTACATATACTAAAATTGGAACGATACAGAGAAGATACTGTACGTATTACACGCTTGTTCGGCGGTACATATACTAAAATTGGAACGATACAGAGAAGATACTGTACGTATTACACGCTTGTTCGGCGGTACATATACTAAAATTGGAACGATACAGAGAAGATACTGTACGTATTACACGCTTGTTCGGCGGTACATATACTAAAATTGGAACGATACAGAGAAGATACTGTACGTATTACACGCTTGTTCGGCGGTACATATACTAAAATTGGAACGATACAGAGAAGATACTGTACGTATTACACGCTTGTTCGGCGGTACATATACTAAAATTGGAACGATACAGAGAAGATACTGTACGTATTACACGCTTGTTCGGCGGTACATATACTAAAATTGGAACGATACAGAGAAGATACTGTACGTATTACACGCTTGTTCGGCGGTACATATACTAAAATTGGAACGATACAGAGAAGATACTGTACGTATTACACGCTTGTTCGGCGGTACATATACTAAAATTGGAACGATACAGAGAAGATACTGTACGTATTACACGCTTGTTCGGCGGTACATATACTAAAATTGGAACGATACAGAGAAGATACTGTACGTATTACACGCTTGTTCGGCGGTACATATACTAAAATTGGAACGATACAGAGAAGATACTGTACGTATTACACGCTTGTTCGGCGGTACATATACTAAAATTGGAACGATACAGAGAAGATACTGTACGTATTACACGCTTGTTCGGCGGTACATATACTAAAATTGGAACGATACAGAGAAGATACTGTACGTATTACACGCTTGTTCGGCGGTACATATACTAAAATTGGAACGATACAGAGAAGATACTGTACGTATTACACGCTTGTTCGGCGGTACATATACTAAAATTGGAACGATACAGAGAAGATACTGTACGTATTACACGCTTGTTCGGCGGTACATATACTAAAATTGGAACGATACAGAGAAGATACTGTACGTATTACACGCTTGTTCGGCGGTACATATACTAAAATTGGAACGATACAGAGAAGATACTGTACGTATTACACGCTTGTTCGGCGGTACATATACTAAAATTGGAACGATACAGAGAAGATACTGTACGTATTACACGCTTGTTCGGCGGTACATATACTAAAATTGGAACGATACAGAGAAGATACTGTACGTATTACACGCTTGTTCGGCGGTACATATACTAAAATTGGAACGATACAGAGAAGATACTGTACGTATTACACGCTTGTTCGGCGGTACATATACTAAAATTGGAACGATACAGAGAAGATACTGTACGTATTACACGCTTGTTCGGCGGTACATATACTAAAATTGGAACGATACAGAGAAGATACTGTACGTATTACACGCTTGTTCGGCGGTACATATACTAAAATTGGAACGATACAGAGAAGATACTGTACGTATTACACGCTTGTTCGGCGGTACATATACTAAAATTGGAACGATACAGAGAAGATACTGTACGTATTACACGCTTGTTCGGCGGTACATATACTAAAATTGGAACGATACAGAGAAGATACTGTACGTATTACACGCTTGTTCGGCGGTACATATACTAAAATTGGAACGATACAGAGAAGATACTGTACGTATTACACGCTTGTTCGGCGGTACATATACTAAAATTGGAACGATACAGAGAAGATACTGTACGTATTACACGCTTGTTCGGCGGTACATATACTAAAATTGGAACGATACAGAGAAGATACTGTACGTATTACACGCTTGTTCGGCGGTACATATACTAAAATTGGAACGATACAGAGAAGATACTGTACGTATTACACGCTTGTTCGGCGGTACATATACTAAAATTGGAACGATACAGAGAAGATACTGTACGTATTACACGCTTGTTCGGCGGTACATATACTAAAATTGGAACGATACAGAGAAGATACTGTACGTATTACACGCTTGTTCGGCGGTACATATACTAAAATTGGAACGATACAGAGAAGATACTGTACGTATTACACGCTTGTTCGGCGGTACATATACTAAAATTGGAACGATACAGAGAAGATACTGTACGTATTACACGCTTGTTCGGCGGTACATATACTAAAATTGGAACGATACAGAGAAGATACTGTACGTATTACACGCTTGTTCGGCGGTACATATACTAAAATTGGAACGATACAGAGAAGATACTGTACGTATTACACGCTTGTTCGGCGGTACATATACTAAAATTGGAACGATACAGAGAAGATACTGTACGTATTACACGCTTGTTCGGCGGTACATATACTAAAATTGGAACGATACAGAGAAGATACTGTACGTATTACACGCTTGTTCGGCGGTACATATACTAAAATTGGAACGATACAGAGAAGATACTGTACGTATTACACGCTTGTTCGGCGGTACATATACTAAAATTGGAACGATACAGAGAAGATACTGTACGTATTACACGCTTGTTCGGCGGTACATATACTAAAATTGGAACGATACAGAGAAGATACTGTACGTATTACACGCTTGTTCGGCGGTACATATACTAAAATTGGAACGATACAGAGAAGATACTGTACGTATTACACGCTTGTTCGGCGGTACATATACTAAAATTGGAACGATACAGAGAAGATACTGTACGTATTACACGCTTGTTCGGCGGTACATATACTAAAATTGGAACGATACAGAGAAGATACTGTACGTATTACACGCTTGTTCGGCGGTACATATACTAAAATTGGAACGATACAGAGAAGATACTGTACGTATTACACGCTTGTTCGGCGGTACATATACTAAAATTGGAACGATACAGAGAAGATACTGTACGTATTACACGCTTGTTCGGCGGTACATATACTAAAATTGGAACGATACAGAGAAGATACTGTACGTATTACACGCTTGTTCGGCGGTACATATACTAAAATTGGAACGATACAGAGAAGATACTGTACGTATTACACGCTTGTTCGGCGGTACATATACTAAAATTGGAACGATACAGAGAAGATACTGTACGTATTACACGCTTGTTCGGCGGTACATATACTAAAATTGGAACGATACAGAGAAGATACTGTACGTATTACACGCTTGTTCGGCGGTACATATACTAAAATTGGAACGATACAGAGAAGATACTGTACGTATTACACGCTTGTTCGGCGGTACATATACTAAAATTGGAACGATACAGAGAAGATACTGTACGTATTACACGCTTGTTCGGCGGTACATATACTAAAATTGGAACGATACAGAGAAGATACTGTACGTATTACATCCCAAACACGATGCGACGCCTACCATCTCTGTCTTGAGCTCGATGTACCATCTCGAAAAAATAGTACAAATGTGATATTGTACTGGGATAAGGTGAATAAATTATGAAAAAGGCATCTCCTTGCACGATAAAGAGATGCCTTTTTCTTAATTTATCTTTATAAAGCCTGATTATTTCACCTTAATATTGATACATGGAATTATTTTTATTCTCAATTGAATATGTTCGAATAATTTAATTGTTTAACTATATACAATATTTATGAAAAAGGCATCTCCTTATCGTGCAACTGAAACTTTCAGTTGTACGATAAGGAGATGCCTTTTTCATAATTTATACACCTTATCCCAGTACAATATCACATTTGTACTATTTTTTCACATTATACAATATTTGTTGATTTCTATGAAATTTGAACTTTTTCAAATATTCAACCAGAATAACTAATAAAATGAAATCTATCAGAATACTCACCATCTTTTTCTTCACACACAAACATGAAACCTTTCTGCCTTCTGAAAAGCACATGTGCTCCTTGTCAAGATATGCCTTTTTTTTTATTTTTAACTAGCCGAATGACCCGGGAAACGCCCGGATTTTACCCGATTAAATGTTTTTATTCAAATACTATTCGTTACAATTATAAATTGGCGCCGTGGATGTCACTCTTGTGAAACGTCCAGCTCCAAATTTGTGTCTGAGAAGCGATATTTTTATAGAGAGATGATCTGGCTTTGTGTCTTCTGCTCGAATGATTTTTTTTTTTCTGTTAGAATTTTGTTCCTGAAAACTAAAAATGAACTGGCTTCACCCGTGGTCTCTGTTCTTTGGAATTTTTCCCGATATAATTTTGTATCTGATAATCAAATGATGATACAGCAATATTGTCATCATCATTTTCTGACTAAAAAAAAAACTATTTTTTGCCCAAAACCTGTCAATTTCAAATTTCTTGGCTAAAAATGCGACAAATATCCCTTCCATATTTTTCTCTATGTCCTGTTAAAACCCCTTTTTACATGTACATTAGGTCAGCTGATATTACCTTCCATCTTCACCGCTAGAGGCGCTGCTTGCGAGCGAAAGGGCAAATTTGCAACGCAATTTGCAAATACCTCGACGAATATTCGGAATAGAGACCTGAAATTTTCACTATTAGTTTTTTCAGATTCTACTCTATATACTGTTAAAATTTCAGTCAGATTAGTAACGTATTGTGGACGTGTATAGCCGACATAGATACCCACATACATACATACACTGACTTTTATATATATAGGGATTTCTACTCTATATCCTGAAGATAGAGGCTGCCTGGCCGGCATTCATATTTCTGTGAAAAATAGACACTTCGGCCAGTTAGAGTTTTTTTTTAATTTTCTCAACGTTTCGACAAAAATCTTTTGTCTTTGTCAGGAGAAGTAAATAAAATAAAGCATTTGGCAAGGCGTTAAAAATTCTACTCTATATGCCTAGTACTATTCATGGATATAATCATTTCAGGCAGATTTTGGTCTTGATTCGATCCATTCAAAATATACATGGAATTTGATTTGAACTTTAAAATAACTGTCTTTAATCAGATTTGGTTGACTAGATGTCTTCGTTTATCAATCATGATTGTATTTGAGAGGTCAAGACCGAAAATTCAGTCGTAAATAGACCGTTTGGTCTTATATTCAACCTCCTAAATCGAGAATTTACTGTATTTTTATAAATATATATTTATGCTCTGTAAGGTTTTGGTATCTATATAAAATAAATATGAAGGCTTTGCTTCATAAAAATAAAAGAGGAAAATTTGTTCCAAATGGTTTCACTTTATATATATGTAGATGGCGTGCTATTCCCTAGTGTTTAATAAATGTTGGTGTTATTTCCTTATATAAAAATTACATCTTGTATGTGACAAATTTAGATGAAATTTTACAATAATATTGTGTCTCGAGTGTAGTCGACCCCAACAGACTAATTTGCATATTTTTTAAAAGAAAAGAAGATATTTTATTTTTTAGTTTATTTCAATTTAAAGCGCTATATCCTCCTAGGGACACTTGCGCTGTCATACATGTATGCCTTTACATTTGTTCTTACATATATTTACAATAATTTTAGGCCGTGAATAGGATAGTCATATGATGTTAACAATGAGAAATAGAGAGAAAAAAAGACCTGTGTACAAAAGAAAGAAGTTTCTGGCAATATGTACAATCAGCATAATATAAATTATCAGTTTCTTAAAAGATATTTGTTTCTATATAATTTAAAATATATCTAAAAAAGGTATTGAATTTAATATACATTTCTTTACTGGAAATAAAAATACTTGGATCTGTTACTATTAAATTATTTTCGATTTTGTAGTATCGAAAAACAGGACAATCCAGTAAAAGGTGTATTGAGGTTTGTTCCTCATGTCCACAAAAATAACTCGAGTCTTCCACCGCTTTTTTTCTTTTTAAAAAGCTTCTGAAATTTCCATGATTAGAAATGAATTAAGAATTATGAAAGTTTGACCAGAAATATTTTGGTATGTTGTTATGAAAGAAGCTTTGAAAAGTTTCATTTGTGTTGTTCTTTAAAGTAGCCATTTTAAATTCAATAAAATCCGTTATTATGCTTGGGATATCTAAATTGTATTTTTGTTTTTCTTCTAAATTTAAATTATTTAATTCATATTTCATTTCTTTGATAATATGATAATTTCGTGTCTTTAAAAAAAAGAGGTTTTCAATATAAATGTACTCAGATGAAAATGCACTTGAGAAAAATAAAAAAAAAATTGCCTTAAGGGGGGAGGGTGTTCATTCGTTTAGTAAAAAAAAATTCTCACACGCGTTGTAATTATTTTAATTAGAATCAATATAAAAAAAGAGCGTGTGTTAGGCTATTTTCAAAAGAAATCTAGAAAATGTTGAAAAAAAAAAAACGACAAGCAATTGGGACAAGCAATTTACCTAATGGTTCCACAAATGGCCACAGGTAATACAAAAGAAGCTTCCATCTCAAATTCAACAATAAAAAAAAAAGGTGTCAGTGAATTCGATCGAATAGGTTGGCCATTGAGAAGAAAGGATTGAAAACAGCGGTTTAGAATCCATCTGACCATTACAGAAATTCGGCTGTCAGCCTCAAATCAAAGTGTGGGACAAAAGGTCTGACCAATTTTCAAATGACAATCCTTTCAATGGTTTCTCTTTACAAAATGAATGTTACCTCTTTGTCTGGAAACTTTTTTCTCTATCTGGTTTTTTAGAAACTGCCATTTTTACCATAGAATAATCTTCAGAATAGGTTATAGAGTTTTTTTTTTTAGTTATTGCATCGCGCGTATATTAAAATTAGTTTTATGCCATTTTGTTAGATTCAAATATGAGATTATTTGTATATTGTAGCGAATAATTTATTATTTTACACTAGTATTAACAGAGTATCATTTTTTATGAATATATTTTGCTACTCTGTAAACTTCCCTCATTCCTTATCTTTTGTTTATCCTTCATAGTTTGTTCTTGCCTGAAATAAATTGCTGTCTCATCCTGAAGTTTGTCTTCCCTAATTTTCCATGTGGCAATATTCATCTATTTATTATTCCTGAATATAAGGAATCTATTCTATACAAAGGCCGTATGTGCAAATATGGTTTTAAATCTGTGATTCAAACTAAAAATACATTTATTATATTTTCAAACGATATATTAAGTAATGTATTTTGAGAAAACCATACAAAATTCCAATAGCTTAACATTTAAATTGTTTTTAAACAAAATTGATTGTCTATAGATTTAATAATAGATAACTAAATAGAAAAAAATATATATTTTTAAAATATAAAATTATTTTAAAACACCTTTCAAAATATATGTCAAACGATCAAAATTTTTAACAAAAAAAAAAAAAAAAAAGATGAAGTCAAGAATCGACAATTCTTTTTTTAAATTCAACAGAGGGATTTCATTCTTTCTATGACAAAATAAAATTCCATTTCAAAAAAATTGAAAATTCATTGAAAATAAAAAGAAATCGATTTTTTTTTTTAAGTGTAGGGGAAATAAAAAGAAGAAGAAAGGGAAGTGATAAACTTCGATTTTTTTTTGGAGAATGAGACTTAGATCAATTGATAAAAATGGGGAAGAATAAATCCACTCTATGACGGCCCTATATTTAACATTTAAATGAGGTTGACTATTGACCACGGCCACTTAGCGCGTCAGATCCAGAAACGGCAGACGTGGGGGTACCACAATGGCCTCATTATCGGGGGAAAGGCAAGAAGAGGAACCGACAATTGGAAATAAATTGTCCCTCCAAATATATTCCTTTCCTAACGATGTATTTTTATGCAAATCTCCTTCCTTTGGAGAGAGAGAAATGGTCTGTGATTATTTAGTGCTTGGCTATGGCCAGATCACTATTTATTTTGTACGTAAATAGTTGATTGTTCTATCTATATAATTCACATTCAAACATGTTATAATGACAAATAATTACTTAAAATATACATACAACAAAATATCAGTTGTATATTTAATCGAAAAAAAAAGACACTAGGTAGAGTAATTCTTTGTATCAATTGATTGTTATTAAATCTGTATATTAATTAAATAATGCTGCAGGTCTCTGGAGATGAGTTTCTTTTTTATCTTTATTAATGTAATCTTAAGCTTTCGGACATCTCTGTTCTTATACAGGAGTACAACCAGCTCACCAAGTCCCCCTACCAGGAGTACACAGAATACCTGTCTGACCACCATAAGCCCTACTCTGCTGCTGTCGCCCAACATGTGGATGGCTCGCAGTAATAGGCTCTTCCAATAAAGGGATTTGTCTTTCTACAGAAGTACATGAAAACTTTTTTATGTTCTTCTGTAGATGGACAGAGATGTCCGAAAGTTTAAGATTACAAAAATAAAGATAAAAATAAACTAATTTACAGAAACCTGCAGCATTATATAATATCGCCCCGGGATTGACCCGTGTGCATATCTACCCGAGTGATATATATTTAGATAAGATTTTTTTATAATTGTTTGTTATTAGCATTATCTATTTGTTTGCATTAGCATAATTTAATCGTTGATAGAGGGCGCTGTTCGTGAGCTAAGTAGAATAATTTTAATATAAAGTTTTAATAATTGATTTATATATTTTTTAAAATAGCCTATCGTCTTCCCCGTATTCTTTTACCCATGTATGGAAATTTTTGTTTGAATTAGTGAACTACTGCGAATTTGTATACCGGACATACAAACAAACATACAAACATTGATTTTTATATATATAGATATCCAAGATTTTTGAAAAAAAAAATGATACAAGGAATTACTCTACCTAGCATTTTTTTTCCGATTAAATATACAACTGATATTTTATAATACAATACAATGCGGCTTACGATTGTAGAACGATGCATGTTCCCATCCCTGGACACTTTTATTTTTCCGTTTATCATTACTCTTCACAATTCATACTTTCATACTTCATTCCTAAGTATAGAAATAGTCGTTATTTCTCCTTAAAATAAATTACGATTTTTACGTTCTTTTGTCTTCATCAGGAGAAGTAAATAAAAATGAGGCATTTGGCATAGCGTTAAAAAATTGTTCTCTTTTTAACTCCTTACAAAATGCTTTATTTTTATTTACTTCTCCTGACGAAGATAAAATATTTCTGTCGAAAAGTTGAGAAAATAAAAAACTTTAACTGGCCGAAGTGTCTATTTTTTTATAGAAATTGATATTTTGTTCAATACACCTATCCCCCGATTTACACGGTACTTGTTTTACACGTTTTCGCTTTTACACGGTTTTCCAAATAAATTTTTTTTTGTTTTTATCGCACTATACTAAAATGCGATATTCTACTCTATACTACCTATGTTGAAAAGAATATTGGGAGGCTCTGATTCATGATGGGGCGAACACCTATTCAGATTTGACAGTTTAATATACACCTATCCCTCGATTTACACGTTTTTCTCAGGAACGTATCTACCGTGTAAATCGGGGGATAGGTGTATATATTTTAAGTTTAATTAATTAATTGTTTACACAGAGTATGTATTTGTGAGATCACAAGTAAATAGAGGCTAACCGTAAAAAAAATTTTTTTTTTCGTTTACCATAAGTTTTACTCATTTATTTGTTCTCTCTCTTGTAAATCAATAAAGATATTTGGAATCAGTATCTTTAAAAATAATCTAAACAAAGTCATCATATTTTCCTTATTAGGAGAGATAAGCTACAATTTGGAATAATACGAGGGCCATCCAATAAATAAGTTTCCCTATTTTTTAACAAATAAACCACATTATTTACAATTATGCAGTTATTTTATTTTCATTATACAACTCATAGACTACCTCTCTACATAATCACCATTTCTATCCAAATATTTTTGGTACCGTTGTAGCAATTATTTGATACCACTGTTGTACCAAGCCGTGTCCTGTCTTCGTAGCCAGTGGTTCGCCTTCGCCTGCACTTCGTCGTCATTCGCAAAGTGCTTGCCTCCAAGGTGCAAATTGAGTGCTGGAAAAAGATGGAAGTCGCTTGGGGAAAGATCCGGAGAATAAGGTGGATGTGTGAAAATTTCCCATTTGAAGTTTTCCAGCAACGTTTGGGTCGTTCGAGCTGCGTGTGGGCGAGCATTGTCATGGACGAGTAACACTTTCCGAGACAAAAGTCCAGGACGTTTCCGTTTTATTGCAGCTCTGAGTTTAGTGAGGACTTCGCAGTACCTCGCAGCGTTAACCTTAGTGTTTGGGGGCAGGTAGTCAACCAAGAAAACACCCTTACAGTCCCAAAAGACGATAGCCATAACTTTGCCTGCAGAGATTGTGACCTTCGCCTTTTTTGGTGCACTTTCCTCAGGCTTCTCCACACCATGCTTTGTCGTTTTGTTGATTCCAGAAGGCAGTCGAATCATTATTTCGTCAATGGTGACGCGGCGATCTGCTTCCACCACATTCCGAACAGCAGCAACGGCTGCATTGTCCGTAGCGTAACGGGCCTGCCGCTTCGCTCGTCATCATGCACGTTTTGCCGTCCTTCCAAGAACCATGAACGCCATCGGCGAACCATTTGGATGCTCATACATCCTTCACCATACACTGACTCTAAATTGCGATGAATATTGACCGCAGTTTCATTTTTCGCCGTGAAAAAACGAATTACAGAACGGAGTTCGCAAGTGGACAGGTTCACCAGTGGTAGTTCCATGGAAACTGAAGCGCTACGAACTTGCGCGTACGAGTAGCGTGATTTTGAAGGTCACTCGCTTCCAACGCATCCTAGTGACCATTTCTTACACTATTAACTAATTTTTACAACGTTTCGTTCGCAGAAAAAAAAATAGGGAAACTTATTTATTGGATGGCCCTCGTATATTTTTACAAAATTTCAAAATCTAGCGAAACTAAATCAAACGAGATATTTTTTACATTTAAAATTAAAGTATCTAAAAGCACGAATGTTTCTTTTATACATAATACAAACTTCTACTGCCCTTACTGCGATGAAAAATATATTGGGAGGGCTTGGCTCATCAGTGGTGAACCCTCCCAGCGGTTTCGCCAATTTAATCCACCAGACCGCTTCTCAGAGCTCTAATACTGTATTGGACGATTTTGCTTATATACGCAGCACTGAAGGATGGAATCTCAGAAATGGTTTTCAAGAAAACTATGGACATAAGCTTATAGGACAGTAGAATTACATTCAAATGAAGCGGTCTGGTGGATTAAATTGGCGAAACCGCTGGGAGGGTTCACCACTGATGAGCCAAGCCCTCCCAATATATTTTTCATCACAGTAAGGGCAGTAGAAGTTTGTATTATGTATAAAAGAAACATTCGTGTTTTTAAATCCTTTCATTTTATATGTGTAGATGGCGCGTTATGGCTTTGTGTTAATTTTTTTACATTCCATATCAGTAACAGGGTAGCCACTTTTGTATTTTAACTTTATTTATTATTATTATTATTATTATTTTCTTTTTTTTTTACAGACGAACGGTAGACGTGTGTTATAAACCGTCATTTTGCGACAACCTCACGACCCAGGATTGAATCCCACATTGGACACTTTTCAATAGAGAGATAAATTGCTTTAATAACCTCCGATTTTTGTAAAAGTTCAATCCCCACCACTGAATTCAAGTAACTAAACGGTGTTCTGGCACACATGTAATTGCAAAAGTCGAATTGATTTCTACATATTCAAGTTGTTTGAGGAAATTTCTGTAATAAAAACGTTCTGAAAATCAAATTAGTTCCATCTATATATAATGAACTTGTATTCAATGATCCATAAAACTAGCTTACACGATGAGATACGTTTAAACAGGCTGCAACAAGAGATACAGCATTCTTCAGAAGAGATTTCAGACCTCCGAATTGTTTGAGAAAGTTTCTGTAATAAAAACGTTTTAAAAATCAAAATTGTTCAATTTATATAATGAACTTGTAGTAAATGAATCATAAAAATGGCTTACACGATAAGATACGTTTTAACAGGCTGCAACAAGAGTAGCATTCTTCAGTGGAGATTCCATACTTCTAAATTGTTTGAGAAAGTTATTGCAGTAAGAGTGTTCAAAAATCAAAGTTGTTCGATTCATATAATGAACTTGGGACTACAAGTTGTGACTATAATTGTCTATAAAACTGGCTTACAGGATGAGATACGTTTCAACAGGCTGCAACAAGATATGCATTCTTCAGTAGAGATTCCAGACCTCCAAGTTGTTTGAGATAATTTCTGCAATAAAAGCGTTCTTAAAATCAAGTTTTTTCAATTTTTATAAAGAACGTGTAGTGAATGATCCATAAAACTGGCTTACACGATGATATACGTTTCAACAGGCTGCAACAAGAGATGCAGCATTCTTCAGTGGAGATTCCAAGCTTCCAAATTGTTTGAAAAGGTTATTGCAATAAAACGTTCAAAAAATCAAACAATAAAACTAACTTACACGATGAGATACGTTTCAAAAAGCTGCAACAAGAGATGCCGCATTCTTCAGTGGAGATTCCAAACTTCCAAATTGTTTAAAAAGTTATTGCAATAAAACGTATAAAAAATCAAACAATAAAACTAGCTTACACGATGAGAGACATTTCAACAAGCTGCAACAAGAGATGCAGCATTCTTCAGTGGAGATTCCAAACTTCCAAATTGTTTGAAAAGTTATTGCAATAAAACGTTCAAAAATCAAACAATAAAACTAACTTACACGATGAGAGACATTTCAACAAGCTGCAACAAAAGATGCAACATTCTTCAGTGGAGATTCCAAACTTCCAAATTGTTCGAAAAGGTTATTGCAATAAAACGTTCAAAAATCAAACAATAAAACTAACTTACACGATGAGAGACATTTCAACAAGCTGCAACAAGAGATGCAGAATTCTTCAGTGGAGATTTTAAACTTCCAAATTGTTCGAAAAAGTTATTGCAATAAAAGGTTCAAAAATGAAACAATAAAACTAACTTACACGATGAGAGACATTTCAACAAGCTGCAACAAGAGATGCAGCATTCTTCAGTGGAGATTCCAAACTTCCAAATTGTTTGAAAAAGTTGTTGCAATAAAACGTTAAAAAATCAAACAATAAAACTAACTTACACGATGAGAGACATTTCAACAAGCTGCAACAAGAGATGCAGCATTCTTCAGTGGAGATTCCAAACTTCCAAATTGTTTGAAAAGGTTATTGCAATAAAACGTTCAAAATCAAACAATAAAACTAACTTACACGATGAGAGACATTTCAACAAGCTGCAACAAGAGATGCAGAATTCTTCAGTGGAGATTCCAAACTTCCAAATTGTTCGAAAAGGTTATTGCAATAAAACGTTCAAAAATCAAACAATAAAACTAACTTACACGATGAGATACGTTTCAACAAGCTGCAACAAGAGATGCAGCATTCTTCAGTGGAGATTCCAAGCTGTTGAAGGATGTCCCAGACTGTCCCTAGAAGGCCCCACTGACACGGAGGCCACTCTTGTTAAGATAGACCTGAGTGTCTCAAGGGTCCCTCTAATGGTCCTAGACAGATAGACTCCACTCTCTATCCTTAAGTCAAGGATATCAATAACCTGTCTCTTGAACGTCTTACACGACTGAGGCATCGATTTCTATTTTTTATTGAGATTTGTTTATTTATCTATCTAATCTCAAAAACACGTTAGTTTCTCCACTTCCATTCTTATTAAAGGCGTTTTTCATTTCTCTTTGTTTTAAGAAGGACAATAAAATTGATGGTGGTAGTGTCTTGTCCATGGAGCAGATCAAATCAATCCATACACTCTGATCACACTACCGGCCAACTGAGATGCCTTGTCCGTATGGATGTCCTCTTCGTGATTGATGTCTGTCATATAGAGGGCTGCAAAGATGGCCGGGTATATATGGTCCGAAGTGAGTTGGGTGTTATAACAGTATATAGTCATATATATGCCTATCAGCGTAACAAGTCAATGATTAACAATCTTTTCTATGATTTATTGGATGAAGAGAGATGATAGTTTTGTCTATTTGCGTCATTGGTGCTTTAAAACCTTAAAAAAAAAAATCAAATAGCGGAATATTCGAGATTTTCTGTGGTTTAGATTACCAAACTTCAATATATCTTTTGCTGTACCGTCGAATATTTTAAGATTACAAACTTCAAAATGTGGAATAATAGGATCTTAGTAGACTTATATCCAGCAAAGACTCCTATATAAAAAGTCTAAAGTTTTTTGTAAATATATTCTCTAAACATACGAATATTCTAATATTTCACTTCTATTCTTTTTTCTGATGTATATAAATGTTTATCTAAGTTTACTGTATATTCCTTATCTCTTATAATTATATTAATACTTGAAGAACACAGCATTTTGATGTTGAAAAATAAATACAAGTAATACTTGTAAATGCTTGTAAATACTTATAGACACGCATTGGTATTTTGTCTCACCAACAAGTCAATTTTATATATAATTACATATTTACTTATTCGTTATCTTTAAACTTATTTTTTTCTCTTTGGGCAGAACGATTCTATTTGAGATGTCCTAAGTAAAATATTTTCTTGAAAATAAAGATACTTCGGCCAATTTTCAAGAAATATGAATGCCGGTCAGGCAGCCTCAATCTTTACGATAAAATTATTTTGTTGTTTGTTTTTATTCAAATTCTCTAAAGGAAAACAATATAATTTGAAGAAGGATGGGAGAAGTAGATGCTGGACGGATTGGGTTGATTATCCTATAGACTGGTTTATAATTATATTGTCAGGTAGAAAATTAGGAAAGACAAACTTCAGAATGACACAGCAATTTGTTTAATGCAACAAAAATTAAAACTAATGAAATAGTAGAGAAGCAATGAGAAAAATTTTACAATGTAACAAAATACAAATATCGAAATTTAAAAAAATATTTTCATAGAATAATGAATAATCTGCTACAATATATAAAATATGAAGAAATGAAGAGAATTACAAATGATGGAATGGTGTTACAAGATGGCTGTACACTGTATCGAAGATATCTGTAATACTTGATCATCAAATCTACCTGTCTTGGAAGTTCAATTTTTCATTTGAGGTAAAATTTGTGTGACAGGTATTTTTTTGTTTAATTCTAAAAAATATTTTACAATGAGTTTCGTTTTTTTTTTTCTTCTAAATTCTATCTTTTTACACACAGTAGAATTATACAGTAGAATTATTCGTATCTACCAAAGAGTTCTTTCTTTAAAAAAAGTAAAACAATGCAAAATTTCCATTTTTTTTCGCAAAATCTGTGCTAATTTGAAAAGATTTAATCATTCTGTTTCAATACGCATTTAACTTTATTAATATACATAAAGTCGAGTTTGAAATTTGGTGATTTAATAGACAAATATTCTCCAATCTATTAGTGATCATCATTCGCCGCTCATTTAGCGACCTTCTGGTAGATTTATTGATCTTTTCTAGCCGGTTCATTGCAGGTCTTTCTCTCTTCATTTAATTCTTCACAACATCAACGTCGTTTCTAAGACATTTGCTCTTATTATATGTCTAAAGTAAGTCAGTCTTTGTTTACATATTAGGGATTCTATGGATCTACCAAGATTAATTTCATTCAAGATTGTGATATTTGTATTTTTATTTATCTATCGCTCTCTCAGTAGCTTTCCCCATGTCCACATTTCAAAAGCTTCAATTCTTTCTTCTTTTCTGAAAGTCAAACTTTTTTACTCCATGAGTGACCACAGGAAATACCAATGGCCCTATAATAATTTTCTTTGTCTTGAATGAAGTTCCTTCATCTTTCATAATCTTGTCCAATTTCATCATTACGTATCTTCATACTTTCCCTTTCAACTACATACCTTTAAAATCAGAAAAGACTTTTAAACGGGTCTCAAAAAGCAAAATGTTGGATTCTCTCGATTGCCTTAAATATGAAAAAACTTATGTTTTTTACTTTTACATTCTTTGTATAAATCTTCAATTCCTTTCTTGTTTTCAAAAATAAACTCAACTTTACAGACATGGCGCTCTGACTGATATAAAATAAAAGCCACTGATCTAGACGACCTTATGTGTTCTTCCATTCGAATGGATTTCTACATTTCTGAAATGATTTACTCTGAATTCCCACTCTATCCACCATTACTGTAATTACGCCTTCTATTTGCGTAGAATCGCACAATGGCCTAATCTCTTCGGGCAAGTTGAGGGTCTTTCTTCGGCGGAGCGTGCCCACTAATCCGGTCTAATCCAGTTCCCAGATACCCGGCTCCATTTGCCCCGTTATTACGGATTGATTTACTAATTGATCCCACAGACTGGCAGTCTCTAATGGGACTGCGGACTTCGATGATTTTAGTGGATATATTTTGTTTGAATAGATTTATTGGGAGAACCTAGACTGTGGGATTTCGAATTCTTTGAACTTTGTGATTAGTTTTGTGTTTCTATTAGTTGAATATTGATTATAGCCTTTAGAATTCTATTATAAGATTGTCCTAAAAGTTCGTTAAAATATTATGGTTATGATCCAGATTTTTTCAAGGGTTTACAATTTTTTTGGACAACCTTGGTAATATTGGTAACCTTGATACAATTATAGAAGAACTAGACGAAAGGCCCGGGCAACGCCCGGGGTTTACCCGAGTGCGAATATATTTCAAAAACGTTGTCTTGGGTGGCCGCTATAGACAGGGTGGTCTGTATAGACAGGTGGATGTATCACACAGCTGATAATAGGGTTGCCTAGAGTGACCGCTATAGACAGGGTGGTCTGTATAGACAGGTGGATGTATCACACTGCTGATAACAGGGTTGCCTAAAGTGACCGCTATAGACAGGGTGGTCTGTATAGACAGGTGGATGTATCACACAGCTGATAACAGGGTTGTCTAGGGTGGTCGCTATAGACAGGGTGGTCTGTATAGACAGGTGAATGTAACACACTGATGATAACAGGGTTGCCTAAAGTGACCGCTATAGACAGGGTGGTCTGTATAGACAGGTGGATGTATCACTCAGCTGATAACAGGGTTGCCTAGGGTGACCGCTATGACAGGGTGGTCTGTATAGACAGGTGGATGTATCACTCAGCTGATAACAGGGTTGCCTAGGGTGACTGCTATGACAGGGTGGTCTGTATAGACAGGTGGGTGTATCACACAGCTGATAACAGGGTTGCCTAGGGTGACCGCTATGACAGGGTGGTCTGTATAGACAGGTGGATGTATCACACAGCAGATAACAGGGTTGCCTAGGGTGACCGCTATGACAGGGTGGTCTGAATAGACAGGTGGATGTATCACACAGCTGATAATAGGGTTGCCTAGAGTGACCGCTATAGACAGGGTGGTCTGTATAGACAGGTGGATGTATCACACTGCTGATAACAGGGTTGCCTAAAGTGACCGCTATAGACAGGGTGGTCTGTATAGACAGGTGGATGTATCACACAGCTGATAACAGGGTTGTCTAGGGTGGTCGCTATAGACAGGGTGGTCTGTATAGACAGGTGAATGTATCACTCAGCTGATAACAGGGTTGCCTAGGGTGACCGCTATGACAGGGTGGTCTGTATAGACAGGTGGATGTATCACTCAGCTGATAACAGGGTTGCCTAGGGTGACTGCTATGACAGGGTGGTCTGTATAGACAGGTGGGTGTATCACACAGCTGATAACAGGGTTGCCTAGGGTGACCGCTATGACAGGGTGGTCTGTATAGACAGGTGGATGTATCACACAGCAGATAACAGGGTTGCCTAGGGTGACCGCTATGACAGGGTGGTCTGTATAGACAGGTGGATGTATCACTCAGCTGATAACAGGGTCGCCTAGGGTGACCGCTACGACAGGGTGATCTGTATAGACAGGTGGATGTATCACACAGCTGATAACAGGGTTGCCTAGGGTGACCGCTATGACAGGGTGGTCTGTATAGACAGGTGGATGTATCACACAGCAGATAACAGGGTTGCCTAGGGTGACCGCTATGACAGGGTGGTCTGTATAGACAGGTGGATGTATCACTCAGCTGATAACAGGGTTGCCTAGGGTGACCGCTGTGGCAGGGTGGTCTGTATAGACAGGTGGATGTATCACTCAGCTGATAACAGGGTTGCCTAGGGTGACCGCTATGACAGGGTGGTCTGTATAGACAGGTGGATGTATCACACAGCTGATAACAGGGTTGCCTAGGGTGACCGCTATGACAGGGTGGTCTGTATAGACAGGTGGATGTATCACTCAGCTGATAACAGGGTTGCCTAGGGTGACCGCTGTGGCAGGGTGGTCTGTATAGACAGGTGGATGTATCACTCAGCTGATAACAGGGTTGCCTAGGGTGACCGCTATGTCAGGGTGGTCTGTATAGACAGGTGGATGTATCACTCAGCTGATAACAGGGTTGTCTAGAGTGGCCGCTATAGACAGGGTGGTCTGTATAGACAGGTGGATGTATCACACAGCTGATAATAGGGTTGCCTAGAGTGGCCGCTATTGACAGGGTGGTCTGTATAGACAGGTGGATGTATCACACAGCTGTAGAGTGGTCGCTATAGACAGGGTGGTCTGCATAGACAGGTGTATGTATCACACTGCTGATAACAGGGTTGCCTTGGGTGACCGCTATAGGCAGGGTGGTCTGTATAGACAGGTGGATGTATCACACAGCTGATAACAGGGTTGTCTAGGGTGGTCGCTATAGACAGGGTGGTCTGTATAGACAGGTGGATGTATCACACAGCTGATAACAGGGTTGTCTAGAGTGGTCGCTATAGACAGGGTGGTCTGTTTAGAAAGGTGGATGTATCACACAGCTGATAACAGGGTTGTCTAGAGTGGTCGCTATAGACAGGGTGGTCTGTATAGACAGGTGAATATATCACACTGATGATAACAGGGTTATCTAGGGTGGTCGCTTAGACAGGGTGGTCTGTATAGACAGGTGGATGTATCACACAGCTGATAACAGGGTTGTCTAGAGTGGTCGCTATAGACAGGGTGGTCTGTTTAGACAGGTGGATGTATCACACAGCTGATATCAGGGTTGTCTAGGGTGGTCGCTATAGACAGGGTGGTCTGTATAGACAGGTGGATGTATCACACAGCTGATAACAGGGTTGTCTAGAGTGGTCGCTATAGACAGGGTGGTCTGTTTAGACAGGTGGATGTATCACACAGCTGATAACAGGGTTGTCTAGGGTGGTCGCTATAGACAGGGTGGTCTGTATAGACAGGTGGATGTATCACACAGCTGATAACAGGGTTGTCTAGAGTGGTCGCTATAGACAGGTGTATGTATCACACAGCTGATAACAGGGTTATCTAGAATGGCCGCTATATACAGGGTGGCCTGTATAGACAGGTGGATGTATCACACAGCTGATAACAGGGTTGTCTAGGGTGGTCGCTATAGACAGGGTGGTCTGTATAGACAGGTGGATGTATCACACGGCTGATAACAGGGTTGTCTAGAGTGGTCGCTATAGACAGGGTGGTCTGTATAGACAGGTGTATGTATCACACAGCTGATAACAGGGTTGTCTAAGGTGACCGCTATAGACAGGGTGGTCTGTATAGACAGGTGGATGTAACACACTGCTGATAACAGGGTTGTCTAGAATGGCCGCTATAGACAGGTGTATGTATCACACAGCTGATAACAGGGTTGTCTAGAGGGGGGGGAGGGGCGGGCAGGGAGGTCACGTGTTTGCTGGCAGCCAATGGGCGTGCATTCTATCCGTGAGCTTCAGACAGACAGACAGACAGAATAAGGCAAATATATAAGTAGATGATTTAATCTCTGATATTCTAAAACAAGAGTGGCCGGCCAATCAGCAGATGGGCCAAATTTCAGAATTACAAGGTTGTCCCAGAAGTTCATAAACACTTACAAAATATGAATCATAATCATTATATGTTTACAAACTTTTGAGAAAAACTTATAATTTAGTTAATATTTATACTTTTGTTGGAAAAGTTAAAGGTACACGCAACGAGTTTATTTATTTAAAAGACTGCGAGCTTTCGGATAATGACGTTCTTCAACAGACTATTAAACGAGTTTGCAGCCTTTTAAATAAAGAAACTGGTCGCCTTTACCGTTGGTCTCTTCTGACAAAGATATCCTGCGATTCCTTCGTTTGTAATTTATACTCTTAATCTCATATCTCTTTAGAAAAAGAGAGAATTGACTGTGGTCTTCTAACTCTATCAATTAATTAAGAAAAAGTCGTCTCCTGTGTTGGGATCCGGCCAACGACTTCTGTACATATTGTCAAAATATATTTGAATATATATTTCTATGAATATTTTTTGTTAAGTTTAATTATATATATTTTTTTTTTTTTTCGGCAAAATTGTAATTGCTATATTTATAGAACTCTCGTTTGTTTTTACACACGTAGTTTTGTAGATTTAGAGAGAGTTTACTGCTAATTGGTATGTAATGTTTTTAAGACGAATAATCCTTTCAATAATTATAATAACGAATAGATTCAAAAAGTATAAGTTTCTTTATTTGAAAAATCAATTCAAGCTTCAGGCGCAAGCTGCCCTTCTACAGGAATAATGGATACAATTTTAAGTAATCATGTATGTACAGTTATATATATATTATTTAAGAATCTTACGCGTCTAAAATAGTTTCTAATTTTCATAACAGATGGTGCGCTAGTGCAACGTTGTATTATGATTATGATTTATATATAACTGTACATACATGATTACTTAAAATTGTATCCATTATTCCTGTAGAAGGGCAGCTTGCGCCCGAAAGCTCGAATTGATTTTTCAAATAAAGAAACTTATCCTTTTTGAATCTATTCGTTATTATATGTAATGTTTTTGTTTTAAATTTCTATTAATGTAAAATAGGTTAATATGTAAAGTTTTTCCATTCTGTTATAAAATGAATATGTTAATCTAAGATGTCTTGATTTTGAACGTAGTCAAGTAAGATAATAACCCTAACATCGTTCTACAGAAGAATATTTTGATACTAGATAAATATTTAAAATACAATCATCCAGATCGTGCAAATAAAAGTTACTGATGGCTTGCGACATCTGTCGGAAAAAATATCAACTAATCGATGATTTTTGACTATACCATAATTGGCTAAATATCCTTTATTGGTTGGTCAATCAAGAAAAGCTAACCAGGTACACGTAGAACAAGAGATACCTTTTTCTTTATTTATCCATCTGATTCCAATATAATTTCTGTAAGCAGGTGTGTAGTATATTTGCATGTTTGCTCTTTGCATATTTGCTCGTGGCATGTTTGGCACGATTTGCATAGTTGTTATAACCTATTTGTGCCAGCTATATATAGAGCGTGTGTTGCCAGTTCAGCCAGAGGAGGATAGGGATAGTCTTGTTACCTAAAACGACTTTTGCTAATATAGTTTTATCCTGACAAATAAAAAGTATTTGTTTGAAACAATTTCTCTTTTATACTGTTTTTCTTTTAATTATATTGAAACTGTATCCTCTACAACTCGAAACTATTTTTTATTTTTTATTTTTTTAAATGTATTTCTCTGAATCTCTATTGTATCTGTTGCACGCCTTTACGGAGCCAGTGGCCTGATGAAGTGCGACCACACGAAAGCTTGCCTCCCGATACCTTAATAAAGAAACACTGCAAATATTTTAAATTTATTTAACTCAATTATAATATTATTTGCATCAATATTTCAAGTACAAATTATGTTGGTCTTTTATTTATATCGGGTTAGAATTATAACCGCAAAATAACGAATTTTATTCATTTAAAAATATTTGTGTTTGAAAAGTTTATAAAGGAGATTATATGTGGAGTGTTGACTTAATAACAATATAAATTTGTTAAGGAGTTTAATGGAAGAGAGGTAGGTATAAAACCGTCGATTCGAGACAGTCACGGGATCAAATCCCGCAATTGGACACTTTTTTTTTCTAAAGAAAAAAAAATGCTTCAATGGGTCCGCTGATTCTTGAAAAGGTCTAACCCAACCTGTTGGATTCAAATGTAAATATTCATTTATTCATTTATTTGCATTTATTTTATTCATTTGTTTTTTAATTAATTTATTTGTTCATTTTAATCTGTGAGTTTTATTTTTGTTACTTGGCACTGTTGGTTGTTTGTTTACTTGATCTCCGCCATTGTTGGGAGGCATTGTAATCTATTCGTGGTTAATAAAACCTATTCTATTCTTTGTAAAGTATTTATTTATTCATTCATTCTTCTTAAAATCAAAATCTAGAACCTACTCTATTTTTTATAAAGTATTCATTCATTCTTATTAAATCAAATCTAAATAAACTACAAAAGAATCTGAATCTACAAAAAGCAGAGGAGCATCTTTTTTGGTCCTTCGAGCCGGATCTGAACCAGCGACCTATGGATTGAGTACAAGTAACCAAATAAGTGTTCTGACAAACTTGTAAGTGCAATAATCGAAATGCGATTTCTATATGTGTAGGTAGACATGTGGTGTACATATAGTAAAAGCATATTTAATTAATAAATGAATATCATGTCCACGTGTACAAAGGATAATAGAAAAATAATTTTGGTTTATATTTTGAAATCGATTTATAAATATATTGCATTGTCCAATTTCCGAATCAGTGAATTTGATGGTAGCTGGCAGTATTCCTGTCATCTCAGAGCTTCCTTTCTATTGTAAGTCTTTTGATGGTATCGTAGGGTCTATCTATATCTCCAGCCATAGGTTGGTGGCTGACAGTATTCCTGTCCTCTCAGAGCTTCCTTTCCATGTCTAGTCTTTTGATGGTATCGTAGAGTCTATCTATATCTCCTCAACCAGCCATAGGTTGGTGGCTGGCAGTATTCCTGTCCTCTCAGAGCTTCCTTTCTATGGCTAGACTTTTGATGGTATGGTAGGGTCTATCTATATCTCCTCAACCTGCCATAGGTTGGTGGCTGGCAGTATTCCTGTCCTCTCAGAGCTTCCTTTCTATGGCTAGTCTTTTGATGGTATCGTAGGGTCTATCTATATCTCCTCAACCTGCCATAGGTTGGTGGCTGGCAGTATTCCTGTCCTCTCAGAGCTTCCTTTCTATGGCTAGACTTTTGATGGTATGGTAGGGTCTATCTATATCTCCTCAACCTGCCATAGGTTGGTGGCTGGCAGTATTCCTGTCCTCTCAGAGCTTCCTTTCTATGTCTAGTCTTTTGATGGTATCGTAGGGTCTATCTATATCTCCTCAACCTGCCATAGGTTGGTGGCTGGCAGTATTCCTGTCCTCTCAGAGCTTCCTTTCTATGGCTAGTCTGTTGATGGTATCGTAGGGTCTATCTATATCTCCTCAACCTGCCATAGGTTGGTGGCTGGCAGTATTCCTGTCCTCTCAGAGCTTCCTTTCTATGGCTAGTCTTTTGATGGTATCGTAGGGTCTATCTATATCTCCTCAACCTGCCATAGGTTGGTGGATGGCAGTATTCCTGTCCTCTCAGAGCTTCCATTCTATGACTAGTCTTTAGATGATAATTTTATAACTTATAAGTCTCTGTGGAAATATCTCTCATTGTTAAATAGGCTTGCAATTTTTGATATTTGAGGATCGACCTCTCATGAAAGACCACCAAATACATGAATCGTCCTGTTAATGTCTATAAGTGGTCATTCATTGGATGTTGGATTAGATTAAGATATTTTTGATTTTATAAAAGAGATCGTGCTTAGAGAGGTAATCGCCCATAAATGAGGAAGTCAGGATTGGTTCAACTGTAGCTGTTCATATAAGTTTTAAATAGGCTATTGGAAAGAACAAATGTCAGTATTTGACGCTGATGCTTTGGCTAAATACATGATAATTCAACAAAAGATAAGAAAAGATCAAATATGCGAAATAAACTCTCTGAGAGAATAATTGCAAAAACAATAACAATACTCAGAACGAAACACTATAAAGGAATGACAATACATCCAGATGGCACAAGAACCTATAGGATATGCAACAATTGTCCTGGTGTGGAACTAACACCTACTCACATATTCTCATGCCCAGCAATGGCCGCAGCCTTGTAGAAAATTGACATGAACCCAGAGCAGCAGATTTACACACCCAAGATGTGGACATTGTGACTGCTGTGATAAAGATATACGGAGACATCTGAGGCTCTACATTGGACACGACAACAACAATGGGCTTTTGCCTACATCGCTTATACATATTTTTAAATACGCCGCTGTTCAAAATGAAAACAACCGCTTCAGAGCGCTAAATTTTATTGAAATTGAAAGAGCCAAAATTGATAAGCCGATCCAAAATGACCTTATATATTCATTTGTTACTATAATATTATTGTATGATGCATTAGCGCGCCATTCGAAACTATTTTAAAGACGTAAGATTCTTTTTGATAATAAACATTTTCTACTGCCCTTACTTCATGAGCCAGGCCCTGCCATTAATTTTTCCATTGCAGTAAGGGCAGTAGAAATTGTTTATTTTCAAAAAGAATCTTACGCCTTTAAAATATAATATTATTCCATGAACTTGGAAATATCGAGTTTTCTTTTGTGTTAATGTTATATATAAGAATAATAAACTTAACAAACACATTAGTTTATTATAAAAAGGGTAATTTCAAATAACATAGAAAATTTACTAAATACAAATAAACTTTTTCCAATAGCCATTTTAATGACAAAAGTAGTGAAAAGCAAACCAAATGATTTGCTTTTCACAAATTCTTTAAAACAGCACAGACAATAGTTACAACACAGATGATTGATCCAACTTGAAGAAAGGTCGATGTTATTCTTCACTTTCTGTAAATAACTGTTATGTTTACTTCTGATGAGTTAAAACATCAAGCCTTCAAGAAAAATTATCTTTGCAGATACATTTTCATTCTCTAGCTTTCGGGAACGTAGCCCTTCCACAGAAAAAAAAAAACATTATACCATGTTTTCTCCTTGTAGAAGGGCGTTCGTAGCCGAAAGCTAGAGATTGAAACAACTTTTATTGATCGCCCATATAAAATTATATAGTACCAAGAAAAAAAAATATATTACATATTGTAGCGGATGTATGTAAGTTTTTCTTTTATAGCTATTTTTGATGTAAAGGAAATAATTAATCAAGAATGTATGTCTCGTTAGTTTTTATTTTTAACCTACGTCTCATTTTTTTACAAAGTCGTCATGTAAACAATGCTAAGTGATGATGATTATTGGAATAAGGTTCTATGAAAAATTAAATATGAGAATAATAATTTTGAGATGTTTACAGCACGTATCAATATTTATAAAAGAAAGTAAAATATATAGAAATTAATAAATATTTATATCAGCCTTCTCTGAAAGGATGTCTAGACTATGTCAAATGTTCAAGGCCGCCCTGTGAGTTCGGAAAGGCCCGTGCTTATGAAAGCTAGAGTATAAAAATGTGTCTGAAAAGATAATTTTCCCTGGAGGTTTGATATTTTACTCCAATATTGATACAAGAGATTGTTTTATTGAATTGTTTAGTTCTGTTTATCCATCTTGAAGAATCCTGTAAGGGACGAATGTCCTTAATAAAGGATTTTTGTTGCTAATAATTTTTCCAATGATGTTTATGATACATTAGCGCGTCATCTGTTATGAAATTTCTAAGCTATTTTAGACGTGTAAGTTTGTTTTAAAACAATTTCTACTGCCCTTACTGCAATGGAAAAATTAATGATGGGCCTGGCTCTTCAGTGTTGAACCATCCCTGCTTAAACTGGGGATCCCCTGAGAGGGTTCACCACTGATGAACCAGGCCCTCCCATTAATTTTTCTATTGCAATAAGGGCAGTAGAAATTGTTTTATATTTAAAAGAATCATACACGTCTATAATAGTTTCGAAAAATGTTTATAATTTTCAGCAATACATACATGTTGGTTAGTAAATAGTATATTGTCGCGGAGATAAATAAAACAAGAGCAAATTTGGGAATAATTAAATAATTATAAAGGTGGGTATTTACCTTTTAGTTCTCCAATAAAATTATATACAAGAGGTATTTATAGGGAGAACAACTTATCCCAAGGTAAAAATAATAATGAGAGTGGTCAGCCACCGAGGTGTTTTCCTTATTTGCAGATAAGATTCCGAGAACCCCTCACACCTGTCCCCCCGGAGTCCAGTGATGATTGACAGGTGTCCCATGGAGCTTCCTGTGGTTGTAGAGCTACTTGACAATATAAATAAAGACAAATTTGGTTGACAAAAAGGACTTTATTTTACTCTCATAAATATACACTTTGGCAAAATAATATTGTAAAATACGTATATAGAATGGTGGTGTACATAAAATGAAATCACAAAGGGTACAATACAATGTAAATGGAATTTATATATTCCTAAATATATATAATATTGTTAAATGAAAATATTACGTATAAATCATTATAAGAAATGAATATTATAATATTTAAATGATAGGATATATATAAATCTGATATTGCAATACGACTAGAAATTTTAAAATATCTTTTGATAATTTCTTTTCCAAATAGAAGGTGAATATAATTTAAACATTTTCGAATTCAATTATTTTAAAATTGCAACATAAATGAAAATGAAAAAGTGAATAATAAAAAAGATTTTGTAAAAGACTATATAATAAATGTGCTTATATATAGTGTAGATATAATATTTTAGAATATGTATCTTTATATTTGAAAAATGCTTTTAAAGGGAATTCACAAAACACTTTTGACCATATTTGCAAGAAAAAATGGAAATTACTTATATATGTCTATAATAAGGAAGTAAACACACTAATGGACAAAACCTAAGGAAGTTGTACCTTTCAACATGTATATCGGTATTCAGACAATAACTCTGAAAGATATTACAGTGACCCTTATTGAAGACACACGAGATAACCAAGTGTGAACAAAATTGTATCTTTATCCTTTAAAAAATATATATATACACATATCCCCCGATTTACACGGTAGATACGTCTCTAAGAAAAACGTGTAAATCGAAAATTAAATTTTTTTTTTAAATGAGAAATACAGACACAGTATGCGTGTGCAGCAAGTCAGCACATAAGCTCGGGATTCCTCGTGAGATGTGTACACAGCGCATGTGTTCAATCACAGTAGCATTTAGTATAGTGCGATAAAAAAAACTTATTTGGAAAACCGTGTAAACGTGAAAACGTGTAAAACAAGTATCGTGTAAATCGGGGGATAGGGGTATATATATATATACGTATCGTATATAAGTATAACATCAAAATGGTACACCAATCGGCTAAATAAACTTTATTTCTATATTTAATATCATAAAATATAGTATTTTGAGATCATATTTGATATTTTTAAAAATCAACAAACAATATATAAAAGATGGGACATATTTAAAAATATGAATACCTACATTCGATTCACCCTCTATTATATATATAATTTGCTCTCTGTTGTTTTATAATCAATTTGATGTTTTTAAATATATCGAGAAATTTATATTTTAGGAGATAAATAAAACGATAAATATTCAAACAATATTCTCAAAATAATAATATCTATATAATTAAAAAATAAATCATACATTCAAATCAAATCTTATGTCCATATTATTTCATTTAAAATACCACTTCAAAAAGGTCAGCTTGAGTATTGGATTAAAAGGAAAACCGAAAAATGCAACATTAAAGCGGTATGGTAGATTAAACTTGCGAAACCGCTGGGAGGGTTCATCAATGATGAGCCAGGCCCACCCATTCATTTTACATTGTAGTAAAGGCAGGAGATAATTGTTTAATTTTAAAAAAGAATCATACGCGTCTATAATAGTTACAAATTGTCTCACATAAATCAAACATATTAATTGGGTTAAGATGATTCATTCTATCTATATATAGCTAAATACACTCATGGACAAAACTTAAGTAAGTTGTACCTTCTAGTATGTATATATTTGATATTAAACTATTATTTTATTTAAAATTATATTTCATAGATTCAAATACTCTGCTAAATCGACCGCCAGAGGTCGCGCTTTCTGTTTATATAACCCGTTGTTGTTGTTTCCCGATGGCCGGCTCAAACCTTTTGTACATTATGTAAATAAGTTTACCATTTTTTTTATTCTTACGCCTTAAGCCAGGCAATAATTTTATCAAATTATGTTTTTCATATATTCCTTTAGCTCAATTAAAGCAATTACTGATCAAAACTATTATTTTAATTATACTTTCAAGATTTTAACCACGACTGCATTATCATAGCATAATCCTCAAGATAATCAAAATTCAAACAGAGATCTCTTTTTATCTATTTATAATATATATATATTGTTTTATTATTATTATTCATTATATATATTATTATTTTGAAAATAGAGCAATCCATTGATAAATCTTTAATTAAAAAGGCATATTTTGGATAAATATCATTTATTTTATCAATATTTCAGTTGGCTGAAGGCCATCCTTTATCAAGGTATTATAGCGACACATTAATATGTTATAATATTTTGAAGGTTGGCGTTCAGTCAACTGATATATTGGTAAAATAAATGATATTTTGATCAAATACACCTATCCCCCGATTTACACGGTAGATACGTTCCTGAGAAAAACGTATAAATCGAAAATTAAAATTTTTCGCGAAATTTTTATGCGAAGAAATACAGACACAGTGTGCGTGTGCAGCAAGTCAGCACATAAGCTAGGAATTCCTCGTGAGATGTGTACACAGCGCATGTGTTCAATCACAGTAGCATTTAGTATAGTGCGATAAAAACAAAAAAAAAAAACTTATTTGGAAAACCGTGTAAAAGCGAAAACGTGTAAAACAAGTACCGTGTAATTCGGGGGATAGGTGTATATCCATTTTAATTAAAAATCTAAAGCTATTTTTGCAGAAGAAGCAAATTCAAGTTTTTTATAAACAAACTCAACTTAGTGGAAATAAAGCTAGAGCTATTTCAGTTGATATGGAAGAAAACGTAATAAATCAAATTTTAAATGGACCACTTTCAAAAATATTTGACAGTACACATTCAATACCAGACAGTTCTGGATGTGGAAACAATTGGGGTGTAGGTCATCATATTTATAGACCAAAATATGAAATTTTTTTATCAGAACTTTTAAGAAAAGAAGTTGAAAGATGTGATTGTTTACAATGTTATTTATTATATTCTTTAGGAGGTGGAACGGGTTCAGGAGTTTATATTGTCAAATTATTTGACAAACAGCAGTTTTAATCTCAGTTATGCGGAAAGTATGTTGTTTATTTGTGTTAAGTGAACTGATCTCCCACGCCTTCTCATTGGACGAATGTGGCCATGTTTGTACATAAAAGAGGGTTGAAACGGAATGCGAGGTGTCGTGGAGTGGTGTTCTAGTTGAGACGCTTAAAACGTTCTCTGTGTATTTGTCTGGTGTTTCTCCTCGCATACCTGTGAGGTACATTTAATTTAGGCCCTAGCTTTTTCCATTTTTTTGTGTGTTAACCCGCAAAAGTATCAACTTTTGTCAATATTAGATTTACTTAAGAATGAGTATCCAGATATCAGTAAGTTTGTCATTGCTGTACAGTGGACCCTCGGTTTACGAGCACCTTGGAGTACGAGCTTTTCGCAGTACGAGCAAAATTTTTTGAAAACTTTTACCTCGGATTACGAGTGAAATTTCGCATTACGAGCAACTCGTGATGGTTGCCCGTAATCGTGATGGATGAAAATTCACTGGGATCCCTCCCTTCAGATCAGATTCGGGAAATATGTAAAATGTGGGAAACTGTGCAATTGTTCGTAGCAAGAAGAATTGCCCGAGTTTCAATTATTAAAAATAAGAAATTAGTTTCGCACTACGAGCGTTTTGGAGTACGAGCATTGCTCTGGAACGGATTATGCTCGCAAACCGAGGGTCCACTGTATTTCCGTCACTAGATGATGTTGTTACCTCTCCTTATAAATGAAAATATATTATTATTTTTTTAAAGGAGAGCGTTAGAATTTACATATATGAGAAATCCGCCGTTATATAAACAAATAAGGAATGGTTTATGGTGAAAATATGAAACTTGCTTAAGTTTTGTCCATGAGTGTATTATATATAATATGATAATATATAACAACAAAGTGTATGTAGATTGATATACACCCATACTTCGCTTTGCGTCGGGGTTACGTTCCAAAAAAACACGACGCAAATTGAAACGACGCAAAGTGAAAATATGTGAAGGCGCAATCAAAAACAAAGGTGTTGCCATATTTTAGGGAAAAAAAATAAATTAAAGACTCGAATCCAAAACAACGCAACTTCGAAATTCTAACGACGCACAGTGAAAAATCAGTAAAAATTAAGCAGCGACGCAACTTCGAAAAAAAACGCAAAACGAAACGACGCAAAGCGAGTTATTGGTGTATCTATTTATAGGAACATCATACAGGATTTGACAGAAAGTTCTTGCGAATTTATTTCACATTTCTAGACAAGCTCTAATATGACTAGTTTGCAATAAGACTATAAATTGTGAAATAAAATACGTATATTTTGTAGATTTATATTTTTATTCTCTGTATTTATTGGTATATATTCAAATAAAAATACGTTTAATACATTTAACTTTATCAGGAACCTTTTAGGATAAGATATATTTTCTCTTTTTTATTAAAATGTACGAATATTTTGATTTTTAAATTTTTAATGCACGGAAATATAAGCTTTAAATATTTAATATACTTATTTGCTAAATATATGTTTATATTTACAAGGGGAATATGTTAAAATGGATATAGATTTTTAGATATGCACGTATACACTTGCATATATATTTTCATATTTTTTGGTTAGGCGTTTTTATTTTGCAGAATTGAATAGATATATTTTTTGTGGAAATTAGAATGTAAAATGACTTATTAAATCTTTGGTTTTTCTTTTTTTATGAATTTTACTTTGTGTATATCTATATATATAAAAATCAATGTTTGTATGTTTGTTTTTTTGTATGTCCGGTATACAAATTCGCAGTAGTTCACTAATTCAAACCAAGATTTCCATACATAGGTAAAAGAATACGGGGAAGACGATAGGCTATTTTAAAAATATATATAAATCAATTATTAAACCTATATATTCAAATTATTCTACTTAGCTCACGAACAGCGCCCTCTATCAAAGATTAGATTAAATTATGCTGATGCAAACAAATAGATAATGCTAATAACAAACAATTATAAAAAAAATCTTATCTAAATATATATCACTCGGGTAGATATGCACACGGGTCAATCCCGGGGCGAAGCCCGGGTCACCCGTCTAGTAATTTATATTAATAAAACAGTTTTTTAATTGAATAATGATTACTTAAAGAATGGAATTTTAAATAATTCGAAATAAATTTGGAAAATAAAAAACAATTGAGAACCATTAAAATATTCATAAAGTACAGTCTCTATTATGAAAAGAAAATATTTTTCAATGATAAGTGTTTTGATATTTTGAAAATAAATTGTATATTTATATGACATAATATTTCGACTAATAATTTATGAAATAAGGGCAATTTAATATTTTTATCTATTTAAAGCAATAATTGTGTGAAATTATGTATTCTTAAATTCATAGTCGATATTTAGGCTATTTAGAAATAATGTGTAGGGGACATGTAAAAATTATTGTTTTGTATTTCTATTTTATGTAAATTTTATTTGCTTTTTAAAAATTCATATTTGTTTGTTTCAAATATGCAAATTTTTAAAATCTAATTTATATATTTTTTCTATTTGATTGGATTCATTTCTTCTTTTTGTTGTCTGAATATAATAACAATAACAAGGTATAACCTTAGTGATTACAATTAAACAAAACTTGATATTGCAAGAAATGTTTATGTGGATTATTGTTAATTAACCACATCATATGTTATATGTATATTGCAAAATATTTGTTACCAATAGAGAAAGAGAGAGATTTGTTTTCTCCTCTAAAGAAAATAAAAAGTTGAATTTAGATTAAATATTGCTATATAAAGAAACATTTTAAATATATATATTCATAGAGAAATTACACTGGTGTTAATCTTTAATGAATAATAAAAATACTCTTCTCTTTCTTGTTTAGGAAAATAAAGACAATTCTTATTCTTTTGAAATTTAAAAATGCAGACGATTACTGTAATATTGGTATAATGTGAGTTCTCGGGAACAAAGATTCAAATTTTTATGGTAAATCTTAAACTTGGTCAAAAATGAAGATTTGCGATATATTCTTAAAACGATCCCGGTGAATCCGCATCCGTTAAAATTATTAATTGACTGTAATTCATAGACTTAATCTTTCGAAATTTACAATAAATGTGTTGGGAGACGGGATACCTACCAAAGAGTGAATCATAGAGAATAGAATATATCATATGTTGATTTACTGTGTTTAATAGAGTTTAATGCATACGTGTACTTATACCTAAAATATCGTATGTAAAGTGAAAGGAACTAGGGAAATGCTGGGGGTGAAGGGAGATCGTAGAGAGGGCAACAAGCAAGGGTCAGCCAGGGGTGTGGGGGGTAGAGCAGGGGCCGATCCTCCCTTACCAACACCCTGACAGGGACCCTACGAGCGGATATTGCAGTGCCCCTACGTTTGGTCTTGTAACGTCTGTTCTGGAACCATATCTTCACCTGGGTCTCGGTGAGACTGAGGGCCCGGGCTAGCTCGCTGCGTTCTGATCCGGACAGGTAACGTTGCACGCTGAACCGGCGTTCCAGCTCGTACACCTGGGCGTGGCTGAATGCTGCGCGGGAACGCTTACGTCTGGCTGGTTCTTGTGTGGAGGTGCTGACGGCGGGATCTGGACATCATAGTTCATTGTTGGACTCATGGACTGGACACTTTGTTGGAGATTGTTGATGGACTGAACACATTGTTGATATGGTAACCGGCTTATGAACCTAAAGGTCTGGGAGGCCATCTGCTTCTAGGATACTGGAGATGGTAGATGGACTGAATACATTGTTAGAGTTTGTAGACGGACTGAATACATTGTTAGAGTTTGTAGCTGGACTGAATACATTGTTAGAGTTTGTAGCTGGACTGAATACATTGTTAGAGTTTGTAGCTGGACTGAATACATTGTTAGAGTTTGTAGCTGGACTGAATACATTGTTAGAGTTTGTATCTGAACTGAATACATTGTTGAAGGCGGTATATGCACAGAACACGTATTGTTAGAGTTTGTATCTGGACTGAATACATTGTTGAAGACGGTATATGGACAGAACACATATTGTTATAGTTTGTATCTGGACTGAATACATTGTTGAAGACGGTATATGGACAGAACACATATTGTTAGAGTTTGTATCTGGACTGAATACATTTTTGAAGACGATATATGCACAGAACACATATTGTTAGAGTTTGTATCTGGACTGAATACATTGTTGAAGATGGTATATGGACAGAACACATATTGTTAGAGTTTGTATCTGGACTGAATACATTGTTGAAGACGGTATATGGACAGAACACATATTCTTAGAGTTTGTATCTGGACTGAATACATTGTTGAAGATAGTCTACGACTGAAATAATTTTTTTTTTGAAGGCAATAGATGGTATAAAAATATCGACAAATTATTGAAGGTAAATAAAGCGGAAGAGCTTTAGTCATTGTTGGAGCAAGTGGAACGAAAGAGGTCTAGGAATATTGTTGGAAGAGTTTAATCGAGAATTGTCAGTATACAGTGTTTTTGGAGCATATGGACTTGAAGTAGCCTGAACACATTGTTGGATCAGATAAAATAAGACTGTGTGAACAACATTGTAGAAAAGTGAATATACACACACACACACAAAGCCTTTATTAAGACGTTAGTCTTATACAGATTCTCCGTACAAGATGCAATAACAGGAAAAGAGCAGCACAGGAAACCAGTAGTTCCGCTACTATATACAATTATTAGTAATAAGGAAAAGTAAGATTTAATATGAAAGGTCGACGCCATCGCCTCAAGTCTTCAATTCCATAAGCGCGGAGAAGAAATAGTGACTAAGTTATTTAGTTCGCCATAAATATAGCATCCAGACACAAAAAGGAGGTCTACTCCAGCACAGCCATCCATATCACCAGCTCCGCAATCTCATCGTCGACCAACACGATGGCCCCTCGATGTTTCGTCATCATTCTGAGGTGTAAGAACAATAACTTCCAAGTTCTCTTTTCTCCCTCTTTACACCTACTGCCTTGTAAAAATTATATAGGGCCTGAGCAACTAGTCTACTTGTTTGGGCACTGGTTAACATCGTTTGGATTGATCTAAGTTGGCTGGTGTCTACCGTTGAAAAGAATGTCAGAAAAGTGAATATATCCCAAGTAATATAGACATATTGATATTAGACATGTAGGCGATAGTTTATATTTGGCGTAAATAGACAAAAGGAAGTGTCTGAAAATGAAAATCCATTATAGAGCCGTAAGCCTATCAGAATTCAGAATAAGGAAAACGATTGTATAATGAATAAAAGGTCAGTAGAATCCGAAGTGAAATATGGCTCTTATTCGGACTTCTTAGCTTAGGAAAATAAAATGGGAGAAGAAAAAAACACTTAGCACATGATTTTATATTTCTGTTAATTACACTTATGGACAAAACTTAAGAAAGTAGAAAGTGTTTGAGTTTGTATGGCCGTTTTTTTTTTTCAAGTAGACAGAGGCAATTTTGTTCACACTTGTTATCTCATGTGTCTTCATACTTTGCATAATTTCAGCCAATTCGATCTCAGAGAAAACACAAATTTGTAATCGTTACAATCTAAAACGAACAATATTCGAGGATGTATAGATTAACTTGTCTAAATTTTCGCCGCTGGAAATCAAAGGTTAACACTTAAAAAAAAGATTATCAAAGAATAATTTCTATGAGGAGAGATTCTGAGTAACAAATTCAGATCAACCTCATTGAAAAAGAATCTATAGAGATTCCTATGGAGAGAGAGAGAATAAGGTACAGAAGTAAATCCCAAATCACATCAAAGAAGAAATAAATTTGAAATGGTCTTGCCTAAGCAGAAACATATTCATATTGACCTTGTCAAAGAATTGATAAGTCCAGAAACAAATTTAGAACGCTCCCGTCGAAGAGGTAATAGGTCCATTAACAAATCCACAATGCCATAGCCCAAAAAAGCATTAGGTTTAATACAAACCTATAATGCCTTCGATAAAGAAACGGATACAGAAAAAAAGGAGAATGTTATCAAAGAAGAAGTAAGAGAGATCCAGGAACAAATCTAGAATACTCATGTATATATAAAAAATGAAGAGGATGTTTAAAAAATCCAGAATATATTTCTCAAAAAAAGAAGCATATACCATAACAATTACATATTATATCAAAAAGAGGAAATAGGTCTAAAATGCCTTCGCATAAAGCGAAACATTTCCGAAATCTCCATCGGGGAAAAAGCAAAACCATAATTGCTCCCGCCGAAGATAAAATTATATAGAATGTTACTACCGTTGAAGAATAAACAATTTCAGAATCTCCTCACAGGCAAAGAAGAAAGGTTTAAATGCTCTGATGAAGAAAAAAACAGTGCATAGTGCTTTGGCCCAATAAGAATTAGAAATCCAAATTATTATTTTTTATTAATAAGGAACATGTTTTATATGCTCCACCAAATACAAAATGCCTTCTCCAAAGATAAACACGCTCAGAAAGTTCCTGTGGAAGAAATAACAATTAAAGAATGCCGAAATAAGAACATACGTCTGAAAATTGCTCATGCCGGAATAAAATGAAATACAGAATGCTCTCGTCAAAGAAGAAGCAATTCTAGAGTGTTCTCGCCAAAGAAGTAACAAATCCAGAGTCCTCATACTAAAGAAGAAATACATCCAAAAATGCTCTCGATAAAGAATGAACAAATATAGAATGCTCCCGATAAAGAAGAAACAAATACAGAATGCTCCTACTAAGAAGTACTACATCCAAAAAATACTCCCGCGAAGTAATAAATGAGAATTATACTACTAAAGAAGAAACAAATCCAAAATTACCGTTAAAGTGGAAGAAAAATCCAAAATGCACTGCTGAACAGGGAACGAGTTTAAAATGCCTGCAGAACAAGAAACACAATTTAGAATGGTGGAGCTGAAGAAGAAACACAATCCAGAAAGCTCCAGCTAAAGAAGAAACACAATCCAGAAAGCTCCAGCTAAAGAAGAAACACAATCCAGAAAGTTCCAGCTAAAGAAGAAACACAATCCAGAAAGCTCCAGCTGAAGAAAAAACACAATCCAGAAAGCTCCAGCTAAAGAACAAACACAATCCAGAAAGCTCCAGCTAAAGAACAAACACAATCCAGAAAGCTCCAGCTAAAGAACAAACACAATCCAGAAAGCTCCAGCTAAAGAACAAACACAATCCAAAAAGGTCCAGCTAAAGAAGAAACACAATCCAGAAAGCTCCAGGTAAAGAAGAAACACAATCCAGAAAGCTCCAGGTAAAAAAGAAACACAATCCAGAAAGCTCTAGCCAAAGAAGAAACACAATCCAGAAAGCTCCAGCTAAAGAACAAACACAATCCAGAAAGCTCTAGCTAAAGAAGAAACACAATCCAGAATGGTCCAGCTAAAGAAGAAACACAATCCAGAATGGTCCAGCTAAAGAAGAAACAAAAACCAGAAAGCTCCAGCTAAAGAAGAAACACAATCCAGAATGGTCCAGCTAAAGAAGAAATGAATACAGAAAGCTCCAGCTAAAGAAGAAACACAATCCAGAAAGCCACCGCTGAAGAAAAACTAGATCAACGGTAGCGACAGACGTCTCTCCCTCCGCGACAAAAATATCTGACAGCGACACCTATTAGCAGGTAGTTTGTCAACTGCTCTGTCCTATTAGCGGGTCTAAAACTGATGTTCTTGGAAACCCTGAAGCTATTGGTCCCATTGTAGGTCGTTGAGCTTCGTGACATCGGCAGGAAGGTTGAAGGATTCGTTCTCAACCATTTTCGTTATGTTAACACTCGCCAGACACAATGTCATTCAAAATGGTGATATTATATTATCTCAACGAGTTAAGAAAAAGGCATCTCATAATCGTGCGTATGAAAGTTTCTGATGGTTTACGCCATCTTTTGGAATAAATTTCAATTTATAGCTGAATTTTAAGAATATCAACCAAATACCCTTTCTTTATTAATCAAGAAAAGACAACCATGTATGCGTTTATGGCTAGTGACCCTAGTTTTTCTGAAAAATATATTTAAAAATCAACGATTTGTTGATATTTATTATGACAGATGGGGCAAACAATCAAAACTTTCTATTTTTCGATCAGAAGATGCCCTTTTCATAATTTAAATACCTGATTCCTTCACAATTTCACCTTCGTGCTTATTTTTTCCTTCATATCTCACATCATGGTTTCCAAAAAATATATTTCATTGGAAGCTTTCGGGACTCGTTCTTTTTCAATTGCCTGATATTTTTACTTACTAACTATAGATTAACATTAATTATTCTTGAGTTTCTTAATCACCAGAAATTTTGACGATTTACTGTCATCTTCCACAAGGAAATTTAATCCAGAATTCCAAGTTTATATTGACAATATCTCTTAGAGAATTAATCTCATTTGGCGACTTTTCAAAAAAAGCCTTTCAACAATGGATGAAATACTTAAGAATTATAACAATAGCTTAATCATTTAAAATTTGAAGCCTCCAAATAAGATTATTTAACTCTAAACCTAAATAGATAAATGCCTTTTCAGCTAAAACATTTTTTAAAATATTAGACGCGGATTCAATTATACAATATACGAAAAGATTCAATTGATTCTATAAGGAATTTGGCCATAATGGCATTAGTTTGGAGCTCGATATTGGCCAAACTTGTGAAGAATATTGAAACTTTCAAAAGTATGATTTGATTTAAACATCTTCAAATAGTTGTTAAATATAAAATGTATGTAAATGTAATATAAGTAAAAGATTTGAAGCGAACGAGGATACTTTTCTTTTAAACTTTAATAAAGATTCGAGCTTTCGGGCCAATTACCCTTCTACAGGACTACACTCCAACAAATATATGTGCATCTTATATAAGTATCAGAAAACTAGGAAAATTAACATATTTAAGTAAAAAACAATTATAAGACAAATCTATAAGTTTTGAGTATGCAAAGTAGGACATCAAAAGCGGATTCTGGACTATGATACATTCATTAAATCTGCAAAGTTGAAACTCTCCGAAAGTATCCTCGTTCGCTTCAAATCTTTTACTTAAATGTAATATAAGTTTGTCCCAAAAGAGTTCGTAAACACTTGGAAAAATTTGAATTTGGATATATATGTATTATATGGATGTATATTTGGAATTTGTTGCAGGTGTTTATACGAACTTTTGGGATAACCTTATAATTGAAAAATAGTTCATAACTGAAGTATGCTCTTTTCGAAGAAATTACAAAAAGCACTCCAAGCTATTAATGGTTTAAACATGATTCTATTGAATGATCAGGATATTTTTATTGCTTTTTTTAGAAATATTATTTTACTTTCAAAATGTCTTCTGGCGCATATCAATATAAGCTAATGATATTCAAGAATTCCTCGTTAAATATTATTAATAAATATTCTATTGTATGAATGATGACAAACACTTCATTGATCATAATACACTGACAGATACATCTTTGATATTACCGATCGTCTGTTTTTTTGAAGGAGACAGAGTCAATTATGTTCACACTTGGTTATCTCGTGTGTCTTCAATAAAGGTCACTTTAATATCTTTCAGAGTTATTGTCTGAATCCCGATATATAGGCTAAAAGGTACAACTACCTTAAATTTGATCTATGAGTGTATTATGTTCACACTTGGTTATCTCGTGTGTCTTCAATAAAGGTCACTGTAATATCTTTCAGAGTTATTGTCTGAATCCCGATATATAGGCTAAAAGGTACAACTTCCATAAGTTTTGTCCATGAGTGTATTATGTTCACACTTGGTTATCTCGTGTGTCTTCAATAAAGGTTACTGTAATGTCTTTTAGAGTTATTGTCTGAATCCCGATATATAGGCTAAAAGGTACAACTACCTTAAATTTGATCTATAAGCGTATATATTTCTGTGTTGTTCACGACGAACTAAAGTACAAGAATATCTAAAAGATGAAATTCTTTCATGAATTATATTTATTGTGCTACAAATATAACACTATGAGTAAAATGCTACAATAAGTGAATATATAAAATACACCTATCCCCCGATTTACACGGTAGATACGTTCCTGAGAAAAACGTGTAAATCGGGGGATAGGTGTACACAGAAATAAAAATAAAATGCATTGACGGGTTAAAATATGTAGTAAGCACATAAGCTAGGAATTCCTCGTGAGATGTGTACACAGCGCATGTGTTCAATCACAGTAGCATTTAGTATAGTGCGATAAAAACAAAAATAAAAACTTATTTGGAAAACCGTGTAAAAGCGAAAACGTGTAAAACAAGTACCGTGTAAATCGGGGGATAGGTGTATATGGAAACTTCCTACAAAAGATATTTTCTGATTTATAGAAATGGAATTCTCTATTTTCTAACGCTACTGTTCATTTTGAATTGAAACTATTTTTCCTATTGATTAAATTTACGAAATATCTTTGACAAGTTTGATCACTGATAAGCCAAACTTTCTCAAGTTTACTAATAATTTTATATTATAAGATTCAAAGAGAAATGTATATATCGGGATTCAGAAAATAACTCTGAAAGATATTACAGTGACCTTTATTGAAGACACTTGAGTAACTAAGTGTGAACAAAATTGCTTCTGTCTCCTTCAAAAAAAAAAAAAACAGACAACCAACATCATAAAAGAATCTCCACTTAAATTTTGTCCATCAGGGTAGTCTGTATTTGAAGGTTTATTCTTGTGAAATGATGTTTTAAAGAAAATATAAAAAGATGCTTATGTAATGGAATAAAATCACAGCTATTTTTTGCTTTGAGCATAGCTCTTTGGAAAAGACAACAAATACCAATGCGCGTACTTATGCAACGGGCAGAAGGAATATCTTTATAAAAACAGACATGCCATTTCATATAAATTGATTTAAATCTCTTAGACATTAATTAAACAATTTAAAATATTTATTATAAAACCATCTCGAGATTTCGGACATCTTTTTTCTTCTACAGGAGAACATATTTTTTGAAAATAGAGCAATCCATAAATAAATCTTTAATTAAAAAGGCATATATATCTATCAAATTTTTCTCCCCATTGAATATAACCAAATATTTTTAAAACTTAATTCTGTTGACGTTATGTGGCGCTGAGTTTGTTGTTGACACACACATTAAATATGTTATAATACCTTGATAAAGGTTGGCGTTCAGCCAACTGAAATATTGGTAAAATAAATTATTTTTTGAACCAATATATGCCTTTTTAATTAAGGAATAGCATATATAATTAATAAAGGCGTCAGGCGGCGTTCTATTGTAGAAGGGCAGAGATTCCCCTAAAGCCTGAGAAAGTTTTAAAATAAAAAAAAAAACTCATTTCCAGAATTTTTTTTTTTTTATTGTTTAAGACATGCCATTTGTCAAAATATGAAAAAGTTTAGAATTCGTTTAAAATCCAAAATAATATTCTCGTAAAAGACAAATATACATTTCATATATTGAACCATTTTCAGGAATATATCACAATATATTCCTAACCTAATATATATTTTTAATAAATTAAATGTAGTGCTGCGGAATTTTCTTCTTTTTTTTTCTATGATATTTCTCTACTTAATATCTTTTTGCTCTATTACCTTTAAATATCCAACAATAACAAATTTATCATGAGATCTCATACAGGTTCTCTGAGTAGAAGAGGGTATATACAGGAATAAAAGTAATAGTAACATTAATAAATTTAAATGTCATATGTCGATATAAAATCTATAACAATTATTTTTTTTTGGCAATGGGCATCTTTTTATCGCTTATATACCTTACCGCAATGATAAAATAATAAAAACAATAATCAGTAATGTTATTTTTAATGTATAAAATAAGGGGAAAGAAGATAGAAAGGGCTTGGCATACACTTATTATCTCTATATATTGATATTTTTCATTATATTTGAAAAAATATTGTAAAAGAATGTCTATATATAAAGTGATCTATTGCGTTTGGTTTTAAGTTGTAGTTTACTCTTTATTTATTTATTACAAAACACACACGCTATATCCTATGTGCATATTTGCGTGTGAATGTTCAAACTATTTTAGGTATATAGTTTTTAAATATATATATATACAAATTATTTATAGTTTTAAGGAGAGAGTGAAAGTTGTAGTTTCCTCCTGTATGCACACGTTGGAATTCCTATATTGACATTTAAAAAATCAAAAAGAAAGAAGAGACATACCTGGCACGCTATATCCTATGTGCATATTTCCGTATAAATGTTCAAACTATTTTATGCACATAGTTTTTAAATACATATTATTTCTAGTTTCAGAGAAAGTTGTAGTTTACTCTTGTATGCACACGTTGGAATTCCAGTATTGACATTTAAAAAATCAAATAGAAAGAAGAGTCATACCTGGCACGCTATATCCTATGTTATCCTATGTGCATATTTGCATGTAAATGTTTAAATATTTTATGTACATAGTTTTTAAATACATATACAAATTATTTCTAGTTTCAGTGAAAGTTGTAGTTTACTCTTGTATGCACAAGATAGAATTCCAGTATTGACATTTAAAAATCAAAAAGAAAGAAGAGACATACCTGTCTGAGTTTCTTTACGTTGTCGAGGCTTTATCTCTTCCTTCTTCTGAGGAATGGCAGGCGTAAAGAAAGCTGCAGGATTCTCCCATCGCTGTACAGACGGTGCAAGTCCTGTTTGCCACCAATATTTTCTATTCTCTTCACGATGTAGAATACTAAATATTGAGAATGCAGGACTTGCTTCTTGTTCTTCTTTCTTCATTCGTACACCGTTCTGCATATTTGCATCAATTTGTGAATCAATCGGAGCAAAGTTATTATCAACCAAACGATCTCAAATAATCGAAGAACACTTTGGTCGTCTGCTTCGTTACGCGCAAGGGGTTATGGGTAAAGGGGGGGGTTGGGATTTTTCCGCGCAGCCTTTTCTATTTGAACCAATCGCATTGAAGGTAGGCGGAGCTAGGAGGCTTGCTATTATTTTCTATGAAATTTATCCTTTTTTCCCACCATTTTTATCCATTTATTCTAGGAATCTATAAATGGTTTTCTTTAGATGGGAAGTTTTTTTTTTTTTTGCTTTTGTTATGATTTTGTGAGAAGAAATAGACTATTTTCTTGTATTCCTTTCTTCAATAGGAATATTACTTTGAAAATGTCATCCATATTGTAGGATAAATTTTTATTCTATTGTGATTATTTTTATTAGACAAATTCATTTTATTAATACGAAAATGATATTACAATTTGAGAGTTTTAAAGGCACAATCTATGATAAGATATCTTTCGAAAATATTTCCGCAAAATTGAAAAAAATATTTCTGTGCTTTGGGAACGCTTCACGATTATGCGTGTCATCTTTGCGCAGGGTTCCTGTGCTTTAAAGAAACGTATATTTAGAAAATTAACAATATATTTTTCATTGTGAAAAACAAGCGAATTTTTTTTAGCAAATACGCTCTTTTATTGGCTTATCAAATCTATGTAAATAACCGTGACCTTTATTGAAGACACACGAGATAACCAAGTGTGAACAAAATTGCCTCGGTTTCCTTAAAAAAAAAAAAAAAAAAAAAAAAAACAGGCCACAAGCGACATCAAAATATGAAGCTTCCTTTAGTTTTATCCATGAGTGTATATGCAATTTTATTACCTAAAGTTATTAATATATTTAATATTATTATTTTATATAAATTATAAAATTTATATTTTATTTATGCAATAAGAGAGAGAGATTGACACTACTTTATTTCAATGTTCATATAAGATTATATAAGGTTAAATACAGAATAAATATAAATAAATAAGAATATTAAAAACAAAGAAGGCATTTCCTGACCACGAACACATGTGCTTTTTAATGTAAATCGCATCGTACTACGTATTTAAAATCGGGCGCTATAGAGAGGGAGGCGCTATTTAGAGGGGGGCGCTATAGAGAGGTTTAACTGTATATTGATATGAAAAACATTTATTCTCGTACTTACTTTATTCCAGCTTTACAAAGATAAAACTTTAATAGAACTTAGAACAGGCTGCCATTATAGACCTGTTCGTACAATGAGCTAATGTTCTAATATTGTTACAGTAGAACTACCTCCCTGTAAATGACATCTAATTGCAGAACCAAAGTGTCCTTTAGAGAGAGGTGTCCTCTTACAAATATACGAATAAACAGATACAAATATAAAAAGAGAGAAAGATAATAGAGAGTTAGCCAGTAATTCTTTAAAAAATAACAATTGATTGTGTTAGACAAAACGTATCTTGTTATTATTTTGAAGCTATGCAACTTTTCGAGCTACTCTGATTTTCTACCGAGGCTGATAGCTATCATCGTTGTTATTTTAGTGTCATTTTAACATTCAAAATTTCATTTTCAATTCATTTTTTTTTTAACTTTATAGAATTTTTAAAATAATGTTTTAATACAACAACAACAACAAAAATACTTTTATTAGGGCCCATTGCCCTGTATGGATTCGCCATACAACAACAAAATAATACAGTATTTTTTTTCTCCCTTTCCCCATGTGCACGTGAGCCTTTATTTGAAAAAGGATTTATTTACACATCTGTTCTAATACTTTCCTCACTACCTCTTTTGTGTATGAATCTATTTACAATTGATCTGTAGAAATTATAGAGTTCTATTGCTATATTTTTCTTTTCTGAAATAGTTCTCGGCGTCTTCAGTGGGTTGCTGAATCTCCAGAAGGTGTTTTTAAGAGTTTTTTCTCTTAATAATGTTTTAATACATATTATTTATTATATAATATTTGTTGAAAATATTTATTCATTGGGAATATATTTATATTCCCTCACAGGTGAAATTTCACACTCGAATAAGACCTGAGCGTAGCAAGCCCTGTTCATTCGGTTATTTATTAATATTTCAATCAAATAGGCCCTAGTTCTATTTTATTTAAAATATTATATCTCTAAAAAACATTCTAAATAATTGAGTAGTAACATCGTGAGTGATCAAATTGGAAAAAAAAATGCTGAAATCTATATAAAACTCTTTCATATGATTTATATATAAAAACAGGATGTAGTTTCAGAGATGTCATTGTATATATTTTGAAAATAGATAAAGTTTTATATGAAACTTTTTTTCCTGATAATTCGATTTCGCAATATTTACTTTAAGTAGAGTTAAAAATATACAGTTAAACCTGTCTATAGCGTCCCCTCTTGGAACTCACCAAAATAGGGTGCTATAGACAGGTCACTTTTAATGTAAATCGTATCGTACTACGTATTTAAAATCGGGCGCTATAGAGAGGGAGGCGCTATTTAGAGGGGGGCGCTATAGACAGGTTTAACTGTATATTGATATGAAAAGCATTTACTCTCACACTTACTCTATTTCAGTTTTACAAAGATAAAACTTTAATAGAACTTAGAACAGGCTGCCATTATAGACCTGTTCGTAGAATGGGCTAATGTTCTAGTATTGTTACAGTAGAACTACCTCCCTGTAAATGACACCTAATTGCAGAGCCGAAGTGTCATTTAGACAATTTTTTGACAATTTAAACAATTTTATTGATTCTTTCAATCAAATTTTACAAAGGAGAAAAAATAAAAGAGTAAAAGGACATATAAAGTGTAGGGGAATATATATACAAATATATTCAGCAAGGAAGACTTCCCCACCTTGAGAGAGTCCTTCTCCAGACAAGGTCTTCACTCCTCAGTTCCGTGCCGAGGAAGTGCCTATAGATGCGCGTCTTGGCAGACGCCAGGATCATTTAGAGAGAGGTGTCCTCTTGCCGGAGAGTTGCTAAATTGAAAACACACACACAAAGCTTTATTAAGACCACCGGTCTTATATAGATTCACCACAGGAAGAAAGGAATCATAGATGGAGTTCCTATACTCCAGGTAGCGCAGCACCCAACAACAGCCTCCAGGTCCAACGCATGTCTCTAAATTGTAAAAACGGTAATTATGCAAATGAAAACTGTCCTTTGTTGAGAGGTTTCCGCTAGCGGGGTGTCCGCTAAAGGGAGGTTTTACTGTATAAGAATGTATTATGATAATCATGATGAAACAATATTAGAATCATTTTTTCTGTCTACAAAATAAGCAAATTAGTTTGATATTTGAATGTTTTCAAATTCTAGGGTTAAATTTCTTTCATATTGCCACGTGGAAAATTAGGGAAGACAAAAACTTCAGGAGGAGACAACAATTTATTTCAGACAAGAACAAACTATGAATTGTAAACAAAAGATAAGCCACGAGGGAAATTTACAGAGTCGCAAGATATAAACATAAAAATGACCACTCTGTTAATAAAATTAATAAATACTTTGTTACAATATCTATCCATCATTTTTCTATCATGAAATATGCAAGTTTTATATGGGTTTAATTTGAAAAGGCTTTGTATATTCTATAATTTAAACTGCTTTTTCATCTAAACATATACTCTTGTTGAATTTATAATTTTTAGATTGATTGAATAGAGAGTCTGAAAGTTGATTTTGAACTTTTGTTTCAAATATAGAGATGAACTGGCTTCTCGTCTGTCTTCTGCTCGAATGAATGTTTTGCTGTTAGAATCTTGTTCATGCCTACTGGAAATAATTGTCTGGCTTCGCCCGTGGTCTGCTTTAGTGAAGATAAAACTTTATTAGACCTTAGAACAGGCTGCCATTATAGACCTGTTCGTACAATGAGCTAATGTTCTAATATTGTTACAGTAGAACTACCTCCCTGTAAAGGACAACACCTAATTGCAGAGCCAAAGTGTCCTTTAGGGAGAGGTGTCCTCTTACCGGAGAGTTTCTAAATTGTAAAAATGTTAATTTTGCAAATTAAAACTGTCCTTTGTGGAGAGTTGTCCTCTAGCGGGGTGTCCGCTGAAGAATTTTGTATCTGACAATTAAATTTGATACATCAATATTGTCATACACATTTTCTGACTAAAAAATAATTATTTTGCCTATTACTTGGTTAATTTTGAGCTTGATTGAAAATGTAATATAAACCTCTTCCAGACTTAACTCTATGTCCTGTTAAAATTTCAGCCAGATTAGTTACGTATTGAAGGCGTGCATAGCCAACAGTCTACTGGACATGGCATCTTCCCGGTAAGCGGAACACTGTGGGTTCAATTCCCATCCTTGGATACTTTTATTTTTCCGTTTGTCATTTCTCTTCACAATTAATCCTTTCATACTTCATCTCTAAAGTTAGAAATAATCGTTATTTATCCTTAAAATTAATTTCGATGTTTCGTTCAAAAGAAACACATGAGGGATGGTTTTCAAGTGTCGTTCTGCAATCATGGGCCGCATTATATTGTATATAAAAATATATATTTATATATAAGGATATATATATATATACTTAGTCTAGCCATAAATACTGTTACAAAAACAAATCAGTGATAAACATTTTAATTTGACCGCATGAAGTATTCAAAATACAGTAGTTGTTATTTGAATATCTCGTGCACACCGTGTTTAAAAGAAAAATCGGAATAAATTTGTTTTTTGATAATGGATTGGGGTGTTAAAGAAAACCGTATAGCTGTAATAGCCTTACACAAGGTAAGCCAAAGTCCTTCATCCATTTTTAAACTTTTACAAAATTTTAATATCACGCGTCAATTTGTTTATCGAACCACTGAAAGGTTCAACAAGGCTGGCACTATTAATGACCTTGAAAGATCTGGTCGACCGTGCGTGCAACGAACGCAACAGTTAAAAAAGCCATTCGCGAAAGAATTCGTCGAAATACACGCTGCAAACAAAATATCTTAGCAAAGCAGATGAATTTAGCTCCAAGAACCGTTTCCAGGATAATCAACGAAGACCTTGGACTGAGAGCTTTCAAACGACGCACAGGTCATTTGATAACCCCTGCTCTTAGAGATATTAGAAGGGTTAGATAAAAAAATGTTGTTGGTGCGGCATGATGGTCGGTGGCATGAGAGAATCCTTTTCACAGACGAGAAAATTTTAATTGTCGAGGAAAATATTAATCGTCGGAATGATAGGATATATGCTCGTAGCTCTCTAGAAGCTTCTTTGAAAGTTATAAGACTTGTAAAAAGTCACCATCGTTCTTCTGCCATGGTTTGGTGGAGAGTTAGCTACCAAGGTGTAACAGAACTCCAACTTCTGTGACAAAGGGGTAAAAACTACAGCTAAAAACTATCAAGAAGATATTTTGGAACAAATAGTAAAGCCTCTGAATACAAAATTGTTCAATGGAGAATATTGGATATTTCAACAAGATTCAGCTCCTGCTCACAAAGCTAAGTCAACTAAACCATGGTTGTAGACGAATGTTCCGGAGTTCATAAAGGCCAATGAATGGCCCTCTGGAAGCCCTGATTTAAACCCCCTTGAATACAGTTTGTGAGAATATTTAGAGGAGAAGGTGTGCTCTAAAATATATCATAATTTGGATCAATTGAAATCAGCATTGGGGAGAGCAATGAAATAAATACCCTTAGAAAAGGTGCGCGCCGCGATAGATCAGTGGCCCGAATGTTTGAGATCCTGTGCCAAAAATAAGGGAGGACATTTTAAATGATTGTATATATTTAAAATCTATGTCCTATTGGCTAATAAAATATGTATTTATATCCCATTAGTTTTTGTTCTTAATCATTTAATTTATAAAATTGTTTGTAACAGAATTTATGGCTAGACTGTGTATATATGAAAAAACAATAGAGAAAAAAATAAAAGATAAGTGGGTCAGGTGTTGATATTAAAAATAAAGAAGGCATCTCCTGACCACGAGCACATGTGCTTTTCGAGCTCTAGTCGAACAAAAATAAACTAAACGTTTATTTAGCTTGCTCCGTGATATTTGGCCAACCCAATCCCTATATATATAAAAGTCAGTGTATGTATGTATGTATGTATGTATGTGGGTATCTATGTCGGCTATACACGTCCACAATACGTAACTAATCTGACTGTTTTATTGTTTTATTCACTATGTAAATAAGCTTTTTGCATAACTGTAGTATATTTTCGGCTTCTTTGTGTGTATATATATGGATTAGATCCGAAAACGTCATTAGCGTAATTTTCCTGTCGAAGGGCGGTTGAGCCCGAAAGCTTGAAATAAATTTATTTGCTAAAGATACTCATCCCTCAAGCTTATTGATTTTTTTAACATTGATCATTTGCTTCATATTGAATCACATTAAGTTCAAATTCACTATATATGTCCTACACCGCTTTCATTTTCACTCATATAAATCTCTCAATTTTTAAGTGCATTTAAATAAAAGATTTAAAAAAATAATAATTTTTAAATTTATTAATTTTTTTCTCATCAAAACAGATTTAAAAAAACAGAATCGATAATTTTAGTCATTATTTAGTGTATTGCTCTATGTTCTATCTTTGAAATAAAAAATTATTAATTTTCATATATACGTCATTAATATATGCTTTTATATATCTAAAATATTTAATGAATTCTACGCTACAGCTGGTGGTGAATCTTGAACGATACCCATTTAGGAAAAAAAAAGTTAATGTTGAGAAAGAAGAAACAAACATGAACATCAAGAAAGTGGAAACAACTCAGGTAGGTTCATTTTTTTGTACATCATTTATCTATAAACCCCTCATTGTTCTCTGGCGAGGGTGTTGAAGATCCCCATAGCTGGTAAAAAGAGTACGAACAGGTGGCGAAGCACAACCAACTTGGATGAAACTCTTTGTCTCGCCAACGTTTATTTCTATCTGACTGGCACTGCTCTCAAATGGTTTGAGAACAATGAAGAGAGCATTCAGATCTGTAAGTAATTTAGGTTGCAATTAGAAAAGGTATTCGAGAAAAAATAAAAAAAGTTCGAAATTGATCCCTAAGACTCAAAACTCACGTACATTTAAAAGGTCAAAGCACAGAATTTTATATCCAAGACGTCATTCGCCATTGCAAAGAGGTA